>WSXT02192210.1:0-19651 GCA_011762715.2 Neuroterus valhalla
AGGTACAAGCGTGAGGGGTAGTGGTCACTGGAAGGGGAAGGTAACCCAGGTACTTCGCGCGCAACTGGGCATCGCCCATTTTTCCCTTCACAAAGCACGAATTTGCAATAATTCATAAAACATCTGCAACTACCCTTAATCTTCTCGGGACTAATAGGCACCTCTTTTTATACCCATAATCTCAAATGACAAACAGGCTTTGACTTAGAAGCGCAATTGTTTCGAAAGAAAACCTGTTGTTCAAACTCCAAGCTATCTTCGGGAATTTCCCGAGAGGTGTACTGAGTCATAGTCCTCAGGTAACAAGCCTCAGGACCCAAACCCACAATTTTGAAAGAGAGTGCAAATCCCTTCCCTGCAACTACTCCACTCCTCCAAACGTCTAAACCATCTAATTTTCTTCTGATTGGACAAGACGATTCTGATAGACAGCCTCCCAGGGTTCCTTTTCGGGGATGATCGAGTTTGAAGCTTCTGATCTGTCAATCTTAGAATCAGTTGATTCCTAGTGCTGTTTCCGATAAGTAGTTTTACTATAATTCGATAATCTTCATAATGAATACTAAAACTTTCCACTAAAAAAGTAACTATTTTATTTTTTGTGTAAAATGATCTTTTAAAGTCGAAAATTCAACTTTTGTTCCAAAATTCATGTATTTCGTGGAAAACTTGTTTTCTTTTTGAGAAAATTTTGATTCTTTGCTGAAACTCCATCTTTTTTTTTGTAAATATAACTATTTTTGGTCGGGTCAAAATTTTTTTTTCTTTACCAAGTCTGCTTTTACATTTTGAATTGAGAATTCATCTTTTTTAGTTGAAAATTAAGGTACTTCGTTCCAAATTAATTGGTTTTGGTTAATGATTCATAAGTTGAATTGAGAATCCTTCATTCTTATCAATTATTCTAGTTGGAAATTCAACTACTCCACTTCTGGTTTGATATTTATTCTTGTAAGTTGAAATCCATGGATTTTGTTAGAATTCCCTTCTGTTGGAAACAAAATAATGTGATTAATTAAGAATTTATGTCTCCGGCCTAAAATTGGAATATTGTTTTGAAATTTTTTATTGGTTAGTTCGATTCAACTGTTTTTGATATAACCGTATTTGAATAAGATTGGGATATTTTATTCGAAATTTTGTTTGGTAAAACTTGTCCTTTTGAGTTGAAAATCTAACTATTTTGGTCAAAATTCATGTATTTCGTTGGAAATTCTTCTTCTCTGCTGAAGTTTATCTTTTTGGTTATAATTGAACTATTTCTGATTGGAACCCGATTTATTCTGGTTGAAAAGTCCATTATTACATTTATCATTAAAAACTCATCTCTTTTGGTTGAAAATTGAACAACTTCGTTAAAAATGGAATGATTTCCGTTAAAGATTTATAATTTGAGTTGAGAATTCTTTTTTCTTCTGAAATTAGTTTGTTTGATTAAAAATTCAACTAATCCACTTTTGTCTCGAAATACATCGTCTTTAGTTAAAAATTCATGCATTTTCTTCAAAATTCATTTTTTCCTGAAGAAATTATTCTGATTAATTGAAAATTTATCTTCCTAGTTCTAAAATTGGACTATTTTGTTGGAGTTGATTATTTTTTAATCAAATTACACATTTTAATCTAAAAATTCATTTTTTTGAAAAGTATAACGACTTTATTAGAAATTCACTTTTTTTGGTTGATGATTCGTCGTTTTAGTTGAAAATTTATATCTTTTGTTGCAGATTAAACTTTTCCTTTAAACTTGATTGAAAGTTGAACTTTTTGTTTGAAACTAATTCTCTTAGTTGAAAATGAGTTTTTCTTTTTAACAGCACGTTATTGTGTGCAAAAATGAGCTTTTTTGTGTCACTGGTGATTTATTTGTACTATTTCAGCAAGAATTGGAAGAAATAGTTTTGTTTTACTAAGTTGCAAAACTTCCTCAACTAATTCATTACGATTTAGTATAAACTATTACTATGAAGTCAAGGGAAATGGAAAATATTTTTAAAACTGGTGCGTAAATACTAAAACATTTTCTAAAACGAAACGTGCGTCCTTCAATAGATCATGATTTTAAAGGCTTTCTGCAAATTGATAATTCACTCGTGGAGAATTATCAGACGAAACTTGAATGCTAAAGAAAATTTGTGGTTAACTGTCTAAATGAATGATTTTCTATCCTTCATTTAGCAATCTTTGTTCTATTCTAATTAAAATCGAAAGCACAGTTAAATTATAAGTTCAAAAATGAATTTTCAAGAAAAGAAGAGAATTTCCAACAAAATAGTTTAGTTTTCAAAAAAAGAGAAGAATTTGAGTAAAAATGATGTCAATTTGCGAACCAAAACGAGCATTTTTTAGCCGATCTCGTTAAAGATTAGAAGAGACACGGAGGGTTCTTGAGTAAGCGCCGGGACCAACTTGTGAGCCTACCTCAGGGTGGTGGGGGAAGGAGAAGAGAAAAGGGACGGAGGGGGCCTTGGGTAGCGCCGGGAACCCACTCGTGTGCTAGTCCGGGCGCTGGAGAGGGGTTGCCGTATGCACTTCTATGTCCAGTCGGAGACTTTGTTTATTTTTATGGTTTTTGGTGCGGGAAATCGATTATTTGAGGTCTCCGGTCCCAAAACCCGTCAGTTTTTTTGTTATTTACAATTTAATTGTTTAAATCGATATATCTTGTCGTCTGCAATGTTTACGGTATTTCCGATCAAAGGATTGATTGTAGATTTCACAACGAACATTTTTTACTTTTATCTTTGAAAAAATCTTGATGGGAACGATTTTACAGCCCTCCAAATGTGATATTTTTACCAAAATATGACAGTGTCAATTGTTTATGTCCCTCTCGTCCACAGAATTCTAATCAATATCGGAAAAACAATCATCCCATATTGTTCATCAACAAAAAACGAAACTTTTAAGCTGTAGTAGCGATTTCCGAGAAGAGCAGTTGCTGGATAATTGCCGTTTTTGTAGCGCCTGCACGGCGCACCCGCGCCATGCGCGACTCCGAAATCGGAGCTTCAATCGACTGGCCGCTACAAAAACGGCGATTATTCAGCAACTACTCACCTTGGAAATCGCTACTTGGGCTTAAAATTTTTTTTTTTGTTTAGGAACAATATGGGATGACTTTTTTCCTGATATTATTTAGAATTCATTGAACGAGAGGGACATAAACAATTGACACTGTCATTTTTTGGTAAAAATATCACATTTGGAGGGCTGTAAAATCGTTCCTAGGGCTCAAAAATAGATGTGCAAGCCGAGTTATGGTCGAATGATTGCGAAAAGAGCGCGTATTCACAATATTTAAACACTTATTTGCCCGTAATTTTTGTTCCAATCAAGATTTTTTCTAAGATAAAAGTGGAAAATGTTCGTGATGAAATTTACAATCAACCCTTTTGATAAAAAATTTCTTAAATATTGCAGACGACAAGATAAATCGATTTAAACAATTAAATTATTATTAACAGAAAAACTGACGGGTTTTGGGCCCGGAGACCTCAAAAAATAGATTTTCCGCACCAAAAAACATGAAAATAAACAAAGTCTCCAACTAGACATAGAAGTGCACACGGCAACCCCTCTCTAACGCCCGGACTATGCACTGCAATGTCGAGATTGGTGTAATTTGGGCCCCTGTCGGTGAACCGGTACTGTCCGTTTTGGGCAAAGTCCTCTACGGTCGAAGAATCAAGTTCACGACGTGAATTTCCTTTTGTTTAATCTCTAGCCCAAATCATAAAATCCGGTGGTCTCAAAAAATAGCTATAGTTAAGTGTAAAAATAAATTTCATTCCTAATTTAACGAAACAGTGGAAGACCTATCAGCCTCTCTACAGACGACTGGGAACCAGCAGCAACAAAAGGAGAAGTTATATTTATTAATAAACGTCATTCTATCTATTTTAATTTCTTTCGTCATTTTTCACCTCCAGCCTTTTCCAAGAAAATGAAGAGTGTGGGTGATTTTCTTATCTAGATGGGTCAGGGATCCATAATGCAAGAAAAATAATTTATGAAAAAAATCACCCTCTGCTTCTCTCTTACCTGAGACGTAGCATTTGCATGTAGATTTACTGCGCTTGCGCTAGGAGGCATGAGAGGAACAGTCACGACATGCCGTTACCATGGCAATAATAAATCGCGTCGTGTTTCTCTCATGCGTCCTAGCGCAAGCGCAGTATGTCTACATGCTAAAGTTGGGATCACTGAGTAACAAAATTATAGAAAAAAATTCCCTAGATTCAAGTTGATTTCTCCATTTCTCCCGGAAATTTTTCTTACGAAATTCGGGGGGGAATTCCTTAAATGTTGGGGCGAGTAGCTTCCCGGACATGATCGGGAAAATTCATTTTCAGGCCTACAATGAAGTAACATATTCCTCTATTTATTTGAGGTATAAATTACAAATTTACGACACAAATTCTTCTTGAATGAACTTGATAAAGTAAATCTAGGGATAGTAAGACATAACCTATAAGAAATTTCGATCGTGTTCTAGAAAGTGGTCGACGATAGTGAAGCGATGAAGAGAAAATCTCATAATGGAAAAATTGGTAACGAAGCATCGTAGAAAATGGATTGGCCTGTAACCTTTATATTATCGAAACGCTGAATCGACGCGGATGAAGAGCTCGCGAGCATCAGTGATTCCGGAAGTGAGGACGTAACGCGGCGTTCTACCTGGCACGACGCCAACTATTTTAAGGAGATGAGCCGAAGACAATACTCAGGCACGTACACATGGTACATAACGGGCTCCATACATTCAAAGAAAGAAGTGCTTCGTCGACATAGGGTTGATTTCATGGATTTTAATATAAATGGATTCCTCGTTGAATATTCATTACCTTGCGAAAATCCGATGAGGAACCTCGCCAAGGGCTATTAAACACGGCCTCGCTTCATCCTCGACAGCCTACAAAGTTTAAAGCTGCTATAGGAGTAACTAAAAGCTACTAACGTTTCGACCTGAATTGAAAAAAAAATTCAAAACATATAAGAAGAATTATTATGAGAAGTTTTATGCACATTCTGAATTTAAGTGTGTCAGTCTATAAGTTTGCTGAATATTGTTCGTATATTAGGTTAGGTTAGGTTAAGATGTAATAAATGTATTATTATTCTTCAAAACTGAATAGGTTTTTTTCAGTTTTCCCTAATAGATAAGTATCAACAGCTATTGAAATAACTACCGCAAATACAATTAGATCTCTAAAATTTGTTTCGGGTAGAGCCGCTTAATATTGGAATCGCAATGTGTACCTCAGCTATACAACCAAACGTTTAATCTAAGAGGCGAGCTAAGAGGCAAATAAATGTCCTTCGTTATTACATTCTCATCAGGGAAGATATTAGTATTGGGTGAAATTTTACCCGCCCCCCCCCCCTCCCCCCTGTTTACGTTTTTTTAATGAAAACAGAATTGTGAGAGTTATGGAATTTCCAGATTCCGAAAATATAAACAAAAATGAGAATTTTTAGTCAAACAACGCAAGATACGAGAAAAAGTTGGTAAAAAAATATTTCTTTTTCGGGTCCCTGTGAAATGATCTTTACAACTTTTTGAATTTCCTAAAAAAATCCAAAACTCAAATTTTGGTCGCTTAAAAAATCATGAAAAAAAAATAGAAAGTTTCATTTTTTGAACAAATTATGCAAGATACGGCAAAATATAAATAAACAGAAATTGTGCACCAGAAGAAGATCTACAAATTTGGTAACATTTACTTTTTGATAGAACAAGAAAAGTTCTTGCTTCATTCATAGAAAAAACATATTAAAAATTAAAAAATGTAATTTTTAGATAATTGTCACAAGCTGAGGAAAAAACAAATAGATACGATTTCTTTATCAGGAAAAGATCTTTGAATGCGTTATCAATCTTTTTTTAACAGACCATATGTGGTTTCCATTTCAACCAGCAAAAATAACAATAAAAATGAAATAATAAAATTTATGAAAAACTGACGAAGGCTAAGACAGAAGATTGATAAAGAAAAGTTGTTGTTGTTGTAATAGAATGAAACATTAAAAAATTAAATTTCATGAAAAAGTACAAAACATGTAAAAAAATGAAGCTACAAAACATTTCTACTTTTTCGGAGAAATCTTGATCGAGTGCGCAGCACGAGACACGCGATGAAAATATTTTCGTTAAAGCCGGAGAAGCTTTAGCAAAATAGAATTCGCAATCATCAAATTAAAGTAGTCGAAATTTTGCTTTTCAGTTTAAAAAGCTCTATATACAAATGTAGGCAGGGCCGTAGAGACAATATCCGGGCCCGAGGGTAACCATGCACGGCCTCCTCCACCGGGCCACCCCTCAACAATGGTAAAATTAGAATTTTGTAAAGGATTGAAACTGCGGGCCCGGGAGGAATCCCTCCCTCCCCTCTCGTCAGGCCTGAATGTAGGGAAGCACAGGGGCCGAGCGCGAACGAACAGGACGATGAGAATGTGCCCGCGCAAAGGGCAGATTTTTAATTTTATAAAGACCTCAAATTTTGAAGGCAATAAATCAGAAATCTGTTTATTTCATGGCCTTGAATAGCAGGCATTTATCTTTGTTTCTCTTCAAAGAAGCTTGCAATATTAACAAAATTGTATTTTAACTTGAAGTTTCTCCTGTAATTTTTTCTCCTTTGATTTCATTTGATAAATGCCTAAAATGAAACTATAAAAAAATCTGCCCACTGTGCGGGCACATTCTCATCTCGCGCTTCTCTCGCGAGTTCGAGCCCGCCTAGGGCGCGCGTCTTTCGGATCTCGCGCTTCGCGATCGATGGTAATCTCACCTCGCGCCCCGCGCTTGGTTATGGATTTACTTTGCGCTACGCGCTCGGCCTTTGTACCTCCCTACAGTTATATAATAATTGTGAAACTCAAATCCAAAACATCGACTACTTTAATTTGATGAGTGTGAATTCTCTTTTGTTAAAGCTTCTCCGGCTTTAACGAATACATTCTCATCGCGTGTCTCGTGCTGCGCACTCGATCAAAGTTTGCCCAAAGCGTTAGAGAAGTTTTGCTGCCTAATTTTTTTCACATGTTGTGTAGTTTTTCTAGAAATTGAATTTTTTAATTTTTAATTTTATTTCCTACGATTGAAACAAAAACTACGCGTCCAATGGGAAAAATCATAACAAATTTACATATATTTTTCAGGTAAATAACTTTTCTCTATCAATCTTCTGTCTTGACTTTAGTCATTTTTTCAAGAAATTTTATTATTTCATTTTTCTAGTTATTTTTCCTGATTAAAATAAATTCATTTTATCGTTTTTTATAAATGAAGCAAAAACTACTGGTCCTATCAAAAAGTTAATTGTACCAATTTTTCAGATCTTTTTTTGGTACACAAGTTTAGTTCATTTATATTTTCTCGTACCTTGTATAGTTTGACCAAAATTTGAATTTTCGATTTTTCGAGAAAACTCGAAAAGTTGTAAGAATCATCCTGGAGGGTTACGGTTCGTTACATGAAGAGGGGGAGGGGGTGGGGTCGTTTAGAGTTCCTTAAATCCGTTAAGTAATTCAAGTATGGTCCCTTATCTTGAGAGTTGACTCGAGTTGATTTCAGAACTTTCATATGTGGACATATAAACAACAAGGTGGATTTTGCATAGAAAATATTATGGAATTCTCACTACAATTACGGTCAGAATTTTTTCATTAAAGATAAAAAACAATGAATTAGCTCTTTGTTAACATTTTTAATGTGTTTGTGAGGTCTTCATTTCTCCTAGAAAGTAAATATAAAATTGGAACGAAGTCAGGAGGACAGCAGCTCTGGGAAGAATGCCATTGAAAGCAGATAGAGAAAAACTTGCTACATTCACACATGTGATGTTGATGGTTTGCGAACTGGATGAACAACATGAATGTGGTTCGTTTTCTTGTCGTCTTCTCCAACTTCTGGGTCGACCTGTCAATGCTTGATCTCATTTCTTCAAGTTATATGTGCATTGTACATACACCTTTACAGCATGTATGTATCATACGTGAAAATATTGCATAAACAAAGTCCACGCCAAATTCTTCATTGCCAATGACAAGCAGCTTTTAGCCGCAAGTTCTTTGGCAACCCACTACAGTTTTTATTATTCCATTAGCGCCTAGACATGCGTTTTTGAAAGACTTTTATTTATCTATCTACAATATACTCCTTTGTTTGTGAATCATCATCTGTCATTGGGAGATTGAAATATTTGTGTTAAGTCTGCATATTTGATGTTTTAATTCGTCTAGCAATCAAATACACATGAAAAATATCAAATGATCGGAAGAAAGAATTTTTGTCTTTTCTCAAGACCAGTATCTATTCTCCTAAGTTAGTTATTATTAGTTGTTATTCTTATTAGTAACTACTAGAAGAGTAACGCGCGCCAAGGCACGCGTCTCTGTTCTTTTATTGTTAACTTAACTTCTTTATATCAAATCGTTTCAATCCAACGTATATTATTTCAAACAATATTAATTTATTTTAATGAAAATATGCAAGCATGATGAAAATGTTAAAAAAAGATTATTCTTCAACAGAATAGTCGCATTTCTTCTCTTGTTTTCTTCGTCTTTTCTTCGCTGAACGCTCTCCTTCTCTTCTCCTCTTATTCCCTCTTCCTCCCAACTCTCTTTCTCTCTTAACTTTCTTCTTTCTCGTGTCCTTCTCTTATTTTCATCTTACCTTTTTCTCTTTTTTCGTGACCCCTCTCCTCCTCTCCTTCAATAACCTTCTTCTTTCATTCTCCCCTTCTTTGCTGACTTCTCTCCTTCTTTTCTTTTCTTATTCCCTCCTTCTCTTCTTCACCTGACTCTCTTCCTGTCCAGACTTTCTTTTTCTCTTATATCTCTTCTACCCTTTTCTTCTCCTAAAACTTCTATTTTCTTCTCATCTTCTCTTCTTCACTTCTCCTCTCCTCTTCTTCTCCTTTTTGCTACTTTCTGCTCCCTTTCTCTCCGTCTCTCAACTCTTTTCTTCCTTGTTCTTTTCTTTGTTCCTCCTCTTTTTCTTATTACTCTGTTCTTCTCTTCTTCTTTTCTTCTCTTCTTTTTTCTCCTTTCAACTCTCTTCTCTATTTCTCTTTTCTTTCTCCTATTCTCTTCTTTTTTCCTTTCATTCTTCGATACTTCTCTCCTCTTCTTCTTTTCTCCTTCCCGTTTCCCTTTATCTGTTAACGCTCTTTCACAGTTCTTACATTTTTCACTTTTTCCCTTCTTCTGTTCTCTTCACCTTCTCCTCTCCGCTCTACGCTGTTACTCTTCTTCTCTTTCCTTTCCTTCTCCTCTGCTCTTCTGCTCTTCTTCCTCTCGTCTCCCAACTCTCTTCTCTCCTTCTCTTCTATCTCCCCTTCTCGTCCTGCAATTCTTCTTTTCTTTGTTTCTTCTGTTCTTTTTCTCTTTATTCTCATCATCTCTTCTTCTCTTCTTGGGTCTACCCTCTCTTTCTTCCTCCTACTCCCTTCCACTTTTCTTTTCTCCTTCTTCTTCCAACTCTCTTCTGCTTCTTGTACTCTTTCTCTCCTTACTTTATCCTTCTCTTACTTCCTCCTTCTATTTTCTCTCCAACTCACCTACCCTCGTAACTTTCGTGCACTTCTTTCTTCTCTTGAATCCTTCTTTCTCTTTCTATCGTTTTCTTTCTTTACTTCTCTGCCTTTCTTCTACTCTTCGTCACACAACTCTTCCTTTCCTATTCCCCTAGTTCCAAACTCTTCTTTTTCCCATCACTTTTTTCTTCTTCTGTTATCCTCTCCTTCTCCCATATTCTCCTCTACTTCGCTCCACCTCTAAACTTTCTTCTCCTCTTTTATTCACCTTCTCCTCTATCCTCTATCCTCTTTCTCTGCTTTGCTCCTTCCAATCTTCTATCCTTCCTTCCTTCTTTTCCTCTCCCAACTCTCTTCATGCCTTACTCTCTTCTTCTCTTCTTTGTCCTTTTTCTTTCATTCGTCTTTACTTCCCTTCTTATATTTTTATCTTCTCCCCTTCTTCTCTTCTTCTTTAATTTTGTACTCCTTTCCTTTCTTATCTCCTCAACTCTCTCTGATCTTCTTTTTTTATCCACTACTTGTCTCCTTCTCTTCATTTCTTTTTTCTCTAGTTATCTTCTTCTACTTTTCTCTTCTTTTCTCTTCTTTTATTTTGTCTTTTCTCCCTCTTTTTTTTGCTTCTTCCTGTTTTCTAGTTACTCTTCTTTCCTTCACTTTTTTCTTCTTCTCTTTTTCTTTCAACTCTCTTCTTTTCTTCCCCTCCTCTTTGCTAAACTCTCTGTTTCTCCTCTTCTTTCATTCTCCTTTTTTCCTCTTCTCCCAGCTCTCTTCCTCTCTAGATTATTTTTTTCTCTCCTTACCGTAGAATTCTTCCTCCCTCTGTCGCTTATTCTCTCCTCCTCGTCTTCTTTTCTTTACTTTCTGCCTTCTTCCCTTTATCACATTCTCATATTCACGCCTTCTCTTCCCCCTTTTTTCGTCACTTTTTCTCCCTTTCTTCGCTTCTTTTCATAATTCTCATCTCTCTTTCAATTTTCCACTTCTTTTCATTTTATCTTTCTCCTTTTCTTCTTTTCTTCTCTTTCTACACTTGATCTTCTTCTTTCCTTTTTGTCTTCTCTACTTTACTCTCACTCTTTTCCCCTTTTCTTCATCTCTCTTCCCTCATCTCTCATGAGTGATCAATTTTCGAACAGGAAATCAATTCTCAAGGAGGCAGTTGTTGAAATAAATATCACTCTGGAGGGCTCCCGGAAAGAAACATTTGTTTCTTCAAACTTTTTTTCATACCTTGCGTTATTCGGCTAAAAATTCTCATTTCCGTTTATATTTTTGAATTTTGAAAATTCCAAAACTCTAACAATTTAGTTTTCATCAAAAAAATCAAGAGGATAAATTGTTCGATTCTTGATTGATTGTTTGATTTTTCAAAAAAAAGTCCAAAAAATTTTTCGAAATGCTCCTCCTTTCTGATTTTTCATCCAAAATAGCTGTTCAACGAACTTGACTTGTCTTTTTGTTCCCTCAAAATGTTTGCCAAAGGGCAATCCAATCCGACGACATCAGACAGACAGAGACCAACGTAAAAACTACTTTTTCGGAATCAGGAGGTGTCAAAACATCACATGAGTAATAATAATAAGAATATATTTTGACACATTTGAATTTTCAGGTTGCTATATAATTTATAAGCGTAAAAATATGAGCCCAAACGAAAATTAAGGAAATTAATTTTTAAATAATTTAAGAAATGAAAGAAACACTCAAATATTAAAAAGAATCAAATTTTTGTCAAGTGCTTTTAACATATTTCTAAAAATTAGAAAACATAAAATTAACAATAATGAAATGCTTAACAAATCTTTATCAAGTTATTTTAACATATTTCTACAAATAAAAAAGATACAACTAACAATAATGAAATGTTTAACCTCATGTGCATAATAATTATGAAAAAAATACACACAAGCTTTCAGATAGTTTAATCGTTAACTTGGATCGCTGCTAAAAAATACAAAAACCCTTTTTAAATTTTATCAATGATTCAAAATGGAATTTAAAAACTAAATATCAATCAGATGAAAATTGTTATCTAGGGTCACTGCAAAATAATGCAAAAAATTACTGTTTTCATCTAGTCTTTGGAAAATATTTCTACTTTCGTGTTCAGAAAAAATCTAAAATTATCATGAAAAACCCTGTTCTTTGCAAACATTGTAGGACAAAAAAAACGTGCTGTTAGCATTTGTTTCAGCTAGCACTGTTCTAAAACCTAAACCGATCAAATAAGAGGCCTTCTGCTCCGCACACATAAAAAATCACACACAGCCGAATTCCACATCGAGAGTACCCTTTGGTAACACGAAACCTAATCCAGATCCACACGTACGCACACAACAGAGACACGGTCACACGGTTACGGGTTACATGGTAACGTTAGAGATTTCTCATATAGGATTCCGTATGACCTGAGCCGATTTCGTTATTCAGTATCTATTCTTAGTACGATACAGAACATTAGCAAAACTTAGCAAAACAAGAGACTGGATAGTCTAAAATGTTCTGGAAACGGTAAATATGCTTATATTACTGTGATGATGGAACATAACTTTTTTTATAAAAAAAAATAATTTGTCTACCTTGTGCAGAGTTGTCGGCCTTTTTTCTACGACGTCTCCTCGGTTTTAGACTTTCAGCAGCCCGATTATCCAATTCACACTCTGATCCATCACAGTCTTGTGCCAATTTTTTCACTTCCTCCCTTCGCTTCTTCAAGAGTTCATAAACCCTGACAAAATAGTCCTCAGCGATTTCCTGATTTGTTCTCTTCAAAAGAGTCTCGTTTCCCATTTCTTCTCGTCCAACAGTATCCTCTGAGAGATCATTGCAATCGCAAGACATTTTAGGAGTCCCTTTCACAGCAGGCTGAATTTCCCTAATTTCTCCCAAATCCTCGCTTCCGTCTACAACTTTGAAAGTGTTGCTCTTCTTCACCATTGAATTGGAGCAGAGTATTTCCTTGTAGTCTCTCGACTGTTTTGGGATCGAGTTGTAACCGAAATCTGGAGAGATCCAACTTGAACTCGAGGTTTCCTCCTCTCGCGAATTAGTTGTGGTTTCTGAAATGATGGAGTCGTTCTGTGGTGAACCTGTTCTCTCCAGAACCAAATAGTTTTCCTGTAAAGCAGTCTTTGGTCGTTGATTCGAGCCAGTTGGTTCATTATCCTGGTCGAATTTATTGGTTTCCTGTTGATTTGAATATTGATATTCGTTACAAATCAGATCAGTAACTGACACCTCACCTTGATTCGGTACACCTCCACCGTCACCAGCAAAAGGATCAAAACAATTTCTAATGTTCTCACAAATTCTACAATCCCTAAGAGAACAAGAATTAATCTGATTATCCTTCCATCTCGGCTTCTTCATAAAGTCCTCCTCCTTAATATCCATCGTATCCAATTTATCTAACTTATCCAACTTACTATCGAGTTTTTTCCATTCCTTATATTCCCTCCAGGTCCTCTCCATATTGTCCTGCGAGTAGTTCCTCTTTAAATCAAGATTCCCCACCAGCGTGTCGCTTTTGGTTTTTCTGGAATAAATCTTCTGCCTTTCAGCAGGTTTTCTTTCTTTGTAAACATTTTCCGGTTCATCAGACTCCAATAGCGCATCTGTCAGTGTCCTTGAACGAAGTTTTCTTCGTAGATCGGATGAGCTGTACGAATTATGTCTGCTTCCGCTTGGTTGAAAAGGCCTCTCTGAAAATCGCACAACACTAGCATCGCTACCCGCGTTTCTGATATGATAGTTCTTTCGATTGGATGAAGAATCAGAGTATCTTTTTCCTGATTCTTTTTCATTTATTCCGATTTCCGGGAATGCACGAGTATCTATCGGTTGGGAACGGGACCTGCAGATTTTTTCCTCCTTCATCTTGGCTGAAATCCGATCTTGGAGGTAACCTCTAATTTTTGCTAGGTCCTCTTTGGTAAGCTGTTTTCCAACTTTGAAAGAATTGACTGTCTTTTGTGGAAAAGGGGTTCGGGCTACGTCTTCTCCAGGGCTGACTCCTTCATTTTCTTCAGGATCCCTCTTGGCACTTGTATCCCTTCTGTTGGATACACCTCCTCTTCCACTGGATACATCCCTCCTATCAACTGAGGAAGACCCATCATTGTGCAAACTCCGTCTCCGATTTTTCCCACTTTCAGACCTATCAGCTCTCTTCCTTGGAGAACTTCTGGTCCTGTCTCTTGACTCTCTATTCAACCCAGAATCGCTCTTATTCCTCAAATAAACCCTAACCTTCTCATACCTAGCTTCTGCGATTTCACTAGGGGTTTTTCCACTTGTGCTCTCGGTTCCTAGATCATTCAGGATCTGTTGTCGAAGATAATCACCTGGTAAATACTTCTTGTTATCTTCTGATCTGCAAGTCACTTCTGAAGAGGAATCCCTCTTTCTAGATTTCCTACCCCCCTTCCTCACATCTGCATCACTGCGTGACTTTCTTGGTACCCCAAATTGACCAGATTCGAACTTTGAACTGAAGCCTTCGATGTTTCTGTTTCCTTGCGACTTTGCTCTGGTCCTAAACAGTTTTTTAGGCTCTGGAAACTCTTCATGGGAGAGAAGACCATCGCGAAAGGAACCTTTCGCTCTTTGAGCCGTTCCTCCTGTTGTTTCGACTAGCAGTCGACCATCTTTGTCTAGAAGTTGAATGACTGGAATTGTATCAGCAGATGTTGTCAATTGCCAGTCCCAGTGTGAGGGTTTGTCAATTTTTAGTCTGATGATACCATCTTTGGGGTCTTTTGAAGAAGAGTCTCCGTAGTAAGGCGTTGCTGTTATGAGGTGGGCGTTCTTCATCATGGTTTCTTGTGAAGGGGAATCAATTGAGGATTAGAGATCACGAACATGAATCAGGATTTTGGGCTTTGAATTTCAAAGCGGGTAAATATCATGTCGGTAAGTTGAGATTTGGGCATCAGTTTGGGACGTTGGATGCTGTTGTAAGAAAGTTGAATGATAAGATAGGATTCAGCTATAGGTTCAAATTTTTTGGTGATGTTAAGGAAGTCCGGTTTCGATAGTGAACATTAGTGTTAGATAAGTATTTTTGGCTTTTATTAATTCTCTCGTATTGGGTTATTGGTACCTAGAGAGTCAGACATATCATCAACATATTTGTATCTCTTCTTATTAAGCTATAGCTTAAAGCTTCTTGAAGCTTATTTACCTTTGAAGTGTTCCCATCCTTTCAATCTATTTAGGTAACATAAGGTAATGCTTATAATTCTTCTTGAACTATCGCACTCTTTCAATAAATCTGATTGTCCTTCAATACTTTGCAACAGTCCTTTACTCAGATGATTAGAAGTTTCTCAATTGCTAATTTGCAATGATGACTTGATATTGATGACTTCTGCTTGGGTCGTAAATTTCTTCGTTATAACAGCTAAACAATCTTTTACTTCAGGAAACACGTTTTCACTTTCGATTCTGTCCTGACACTTTGAAAACTGTTTTTAGTACAGCATCAACTCACTTGAAGAAGCTGCTCTTTCACAATCCTTCAAGTAAAGGGTCCTCCTTATTTGAACTGTCCATCATTCCTAATATTAAATGGAAGACAACAGCTTGACTTATTCTACACGATTAAATCAAATTAGGGATTGGCAATAGAAGGAGATTTATCTACTGTTGAATATTTATATACTTTGGAACTTGACTTTGAAAAATTTAAATGTCAGCGAGTCCGATGTCAGAGAGTCTGGTGATAGGGAGTCTGTTGGCAGCACAACTTCTGCAACAGGTACTAGTGTCCACCATCATATTACTCATAATTAGGTCTTAATTGCTTCATACTAGACATTGAACTACTTTGAAGCGTCCATTTGGTTGTCAAATTTATCTCGGGCTTATCCTCTGCAGTCCTTATTTTTCTCCTTTCGAAAAATCGCTGTATATTTTTCACTGGATCATCAAGTCAAAAAACCGATTTCTTATCTACTAGTTCATTTTAACCCAATGTTTCCGTCGCGAAGGTCAGCCTCGAATTTCTTTTGAACGACATGCTCGGGGATCCGAATATAAACGCATAGTTTTACACTCCCGACAAGCGAGCATTATTACGGAGCTTACGTAAAGCTGCGCGGCTCGGTGGATTTGGCAGCTTATCAACAAATACTTCCACTTTTCTGATGTTTTTCTCGGAGATTATTTCGAAATTAGACTCCTCTTTTTCTCGAATGACTTATAGAGTCAAGTGGCTTATGAAAATGGACGTAAAGTGGTCTAGGGTTTAAAATATTAGTGGACTGAGAGACTTTTAAGGCTGTCCTATCGGGGAGAGTTGTAAGGATTTAGGTGCATTGATAAGGAGGTGAGGTAGGAATTTTTATTGCGAAGAGTGCACTGTGGTGTCATTGAGAATTCGCGGGCTGGAAGTTTGGGGCTTAATGTAGTTGAGGTAATTGAAATTATTGGACTGGAATCGATCAATCGATTTGGTGGGATTTGGCGGCGGCACTGGATTTAAGTTGACGCGATGCCGACTTCGGTTTCGGCAAGACTGAACTGGCGTGGGGCTGCAATGGCTATTGCTGCAATGCTTTAGCAAGTTTAGCAGCAGAGATGTGGAAGCATGGAAAGAAAGACAGAGAATGGTTGTACATTATTAGAGCTTGATATTTATTTTTCTTATTTTTTGCGTTTTTTTTTAGAGGAACCTCATATAGAATTTCAATTCCAAGGAAATGTGAGTGGAAGAGGTATCCAGTCCTCAGTTACAGTTCTGGATAGACAAAAATCCTAATAATTTTGGATTCTGAGTCATATTTTGAAACTAGGAAAAATATTGCAATAAAAACATTGGAATAAAAATAGGAAAAGGGGAAATATAAATAAGAAGGTAACATCCAGCCCTCCTCCCTTTTCTACTTTTCTTCTTATTTATTATTATCATTATTTTTATTATTATTATTATATCATTGAGTCAAGTCCCATTCAGTAAAGACTGAAAAGTGAAATTGACATGAGAAAGCCGGAACAAAACGAGTTATTATTGATCAAGTTACACACTGAGGACCACAGTCTCCTGCAGTTTTTTTTTCTAAATTCATTAATTTTTCACAAAATAATTTAAAGCTTAACCTGAAAAATGCGGGATCGTTCAGGCACGGGTTTTTGAGAAAACTCAAAAAGTTTTTGGATTTGATATGTCTCGGAAATGGTAGGTTTTTGGGAAAATTTGTGAGAACAAAAAATGTTTGGGGCAATGTTTTCTACAACTTCCCTCATTGGGTGGACATGCTACGATGAAAATTGCAATTGACAGATGACGCTAAAGTACCAAAAAAAGCGTATTTTCCATGTTGCACGCTCAACAACAATTACACCGGCACTCAAAAAAAAAAGTTTTCTGTACACCGGATGCGACCTACCTACGGGCATATATTTTGACCCGCTGAATCCGAATTTCAAGTCAGTTTAGGCCATACACCCTTCAACTTCGAGTAAAATGCGAAAACCCGTGAGAAATAGCGAAAATTGGATGTTTTATAATAAAAACAGTTTGTGGATCTACGGCAAGCATAATTTTATGTATTTTGAACCGTTGCATACTAATTCCAAGTGTACTTAGATCATAAGCGCTTTTGAATCTAAGAAAATGGTGAAAAACCCATGAAAATTGTAAAAACCCATGAAAATGGAAAAAATCTCAAAAAATTGGGATTATCTTGATGGAAAAAATGTTGTAGACTCGAATGGAAGGAGATTTGCAAGTAATTTAATCTGCTCAATCCGAATCTGCGATGTATTTGGTCCATTATCCCCCAAACAGTCAAAAAAATGGCATAGAACCGATAAAATAACAAAAAATTGCAGTCGAAAAAATTGAAAAAAATCTATTAAACACGATTAAATACAATAAAAAGTACAAGAAACGTATTTAATCGTGTTTAATAGATTTTTTTTCAATTTTGTCGACTGCAATTTTTTGCTATTTTATCGGTTTTATGCCGATTTTTTGAGTGTTTGAGGGAATACGGACCAAATGCATTGCAGATTCGGACCAAACAGATTAAATTACATAAAAATCTCCTTCGACCCAAGTCTAGAAAATTTTTTTTATGGAGATAATCCCAATTTTTTGCGATTTTTGCAATTTTCATGGGTTTTTTACAGTTTACTCGAAATTGGGGGGTATACGGCCTAAACTGACTTGAAATTCGGATTCAGCGGATCAAAAACCATGCCCGTAGATAAGTCGCGTCCTATGTACAGAAAACTTTTTTTTGTGTGCCGGTGTTATTAGCACATTTTTGTACAGCCAAAAAGCGATAAAACGCTTTTTTTGGTACTTTAGCGCCATCTGTTAATTGCACTTTTCATCGCAGCATGTCGACCCAAGAAGAAAAGTTGTAGAAAACATTAGCCTTAACATTTTTGTCTTTACAAATTTTCCCAAAAACCTACCGTTCCCGAGATTTATCAAATCCAAAAACTTTTTGAGTTTTCTCAAAAACTTACCCCTGAACGATCCCGCATTTTTCAGATTAAGTTTTTTGAATGCTCTTATAGCGATTTCCGTAATAAAATGTTCTTAGAGCCTTTAGAGGACAAAATTTAGGAAATTTTGTACAGTGACGAGCCATTTGATTCTAAAGTTCGAATATTTTCTTGAAAATTCTATTTATTTGCAGAAGTTATCTTTTTCTACCAAGAATTCAACTAAGTTGTTGTCCATTCGTTCTTTTGTACTCAAAATTCATCTTTCTTGGTTGAGAATAAACTTTTTCATTGAAAACGAAATTGAAAATTCACTATTATGGTTAAAACTCATAGTTTTGGTTGAAGAATTAGCTTTTGAATCAAAAATTTATCCTCCATAGTAAAAAATGGATGTTTCTTGGTTGAAAATAAACTTTCTGTCGAAAACCTAATTATTCATTATAAACAAAACTTTTTACTTGGATATTGAACTATTGAGTAGCAAATCAACTTTCAGTTTGAAGAATCATATTTTTAAATTGAAATTTTAAATGTTTCATAGAGAATTCGTCTTCTTGGCTATAAAATTCAAGAACTTTGATGCAAATAAATGTTTATTCTCAAAAACTCGTTAATTTAGTGGAAAATTGAGCTGATTGGCTCCAACATTTATTTTGTGAAAAGTTTAAAATACAACTTTCTTATTGGTTACGTGTACATATGAGAATATTGTTAGTTACGTATAACTGTTGGGTTATCGCTCATGGAAGTAATTATTTTTTTGTAAATGAAACTATTCGACATTTGGTTGAAAATTCATCTTTCTTAAGCTGAAATTCCAATTATTAGTATTTTACATTGAAAATTCATTCGTCAAACTGGAATTTCAAATATTTTATTTGAGGAACTTCCATTTATGGTAAAAAACTTATCCTCTTCGGTTGAAAATCAACTCTTTTTTTTTTAAGAATAATTCTTTTAGGATCCATACTTCACTATTTCTGTAGCAAATCAACTTTCTTGTTCAGAATCCATATTTTTGGAATAAAAAATGAAACTTTCCCTACACATAATTTGTATTTTTGGCATCATGGTTCAACAATTTTGTTGAAAACTAACGCATTTTGTTGGAAATAATTCTATATGGTAAGAACTTGGACTTTTTGTTCCTGAACTTCTTTTTTATTGTTGTAAATTTAATTCTTTTGTTACGAGTTTCACTACTTTGTTGAAGTTATCTTTTTTAGTCGAAAATTCACCTGTTTGGTTGAAACTTCTCCCGTTTGGATTGAAATTCATCTCTCATGGTAAAAATTAATTTTTCTTGGTTAAAAAGGAGCTCTCTTGTTGAATATTCATATTTTTTATCAGAAATTCAACTGTTTGGTGACAAATTTTACTATTCATCTGATAATTGAGTTATTTGATGGTAAATTACTTTTCATGTTTAAAATCATATATTTGGATTGAAATTTTATCTGATTTGTAGAGCATTCTTCTTTTTGGCTTCGTAATGCAAAGATTATATTAGGAATTGATGTAACTTGTTAAAAAATCGTTTATATATTCTTTTTTACATTTTTCCTTGTTGGCAACTTAATAAAGATTTATTATTATTATTATTATTATTATTATTATTATTATTATTATTATTATTATTATTA
>WSXT02192221.1:0-35661 GCA_011762715.2 Neuroterus valhalla
AAAAAATATGACCCAGGGGCCAACTCAAACGACGGCGTTTCGAGCGTATCCCCTTTTGATCGCCAGCGGTTCAATTAATTTTTGAAGCCGAAAACGTTATTATTCTACTTTTCGGTTGGAAAAAATCATTTTTATATTTTAAAATTCAACTATTTTGTTGGAAAACTGTATGTTTTGGTTGGAAATTAATTTTTGGTAAATAATTCAATTATTCTACTTAAAGATTTTTGTTCGAAAATTCATCATTTTGCATAAAGATGTAACAATTTGTTTGAAAGTTAGTTTTTTTGTTGAAAGTTAGTTTCTATTGTTATAAGTAAATTCTTTAACTGAAACTTCAACTTATTTCAATTGGAAATTCCATAGTTGTAGTTGAAAATTCTTTTTGTGGCTAAACATGAATTCTTTTCAATTTGAAATTCGAGCATTCAAATTTCGGTTGACAATTTATCTTGTTTCGTAAAAATTTATTTATCTGTCTGGAAATTCAACTTTTGAAGTTTGAGATTCTTTATTCTAGTTGAAAACTCTATGTTTGGTATGGAATTTTTTTTTTTAACCAAAAATGTTACTTTCCAATATTCGGTTGAAGATGATAATATTTTAACCTTCGAAATTCAACTATTTTGTTGGAATAATGTATTTTTTGGTAGAAAGTTAATCTTTCTATTTTGAAATAAATCATTTTGTTTGAATATTCAGCTCCATGGTTGAAAATTGAAGTGCTCTTGTTGTATATTTATAATTTTTTTTGAAAATTCATCTTCTTGGTTTGAAATTCAACTGTTCCAGTTGAAGATTCATAACATTATGTAAAAATTCATTACTTTCGTGGAAAAGTTAAAAATTTCGCTGGAGATCCGTTTTTTTAAAATTATAAATTGATTTTTTTTCAGCTGTAAGTTTAATTGTTCCAATTTTTGAAGAAAAAATTATATTTTTTCGTGGAGAGTATTTTTCTTTCGAAATTAATTAATTTTGCAATATTTGATCTGTTGTATTAAAGGATGTTCCAAATTAACGTCGTAAATGGGATAAATGTTTGCGATCTGCACCAATCATGATTGCATTACTTTTAGTTGACCGGGAAAATTGTAAAAATTGACCAGGAAAACCCGGGAATCTGGAATCGTCCGTTAAATCGCCATCCTGATTTTATCATAATCATTCCTGTTGTATTTCACTCACTGCCATGCAATTCCTTCGGATTCTAAAGAGTTCAGTTCCATAATTCTTTCATTCTTTCAATAATATTTTGAGTTGAATTACTTGAATTCCATGGAATTTCGTTAGATTCCATTGAATTCTCAGAGTTTCCCTTAAATTTCTTATTCTATTTTATTTTACTGAATTCCATTGGATGATACGAAACTGGGTTGGATTCAATTGAATACCTTCAGATTCTGGTCTCATTCTATTATCATTTTTTCCTTTGTAACCCATGGAACTTTGTTGGATTCCATTAAATCCCCCTAGTTTCTCTTGGAATTATTGTGATTTCTGATTTGACTGCATTGTTCTGAATTCCGTTAGATTCCATGAAATTTCATTGTAATAATTCACATTCAATTGGATATCAGGGGATTCCTCTGGATTCTTGATTCAATTTCTCTAGAGCCGCCCATGAGGGTATCGAAAGCCTCCCACAAGGGCCTCTGCAGCATACCACGATTAACTTAATTAAAATGATCAATATCAAAATTTTAATAATCTTTCAAGATGCAATATATTTGGCTAAGAGACAATTCAAAATATGAATAAAATATACATGTTCTTTCAAATGAAATTATTTGTTTTGAATAAATGAAAACAGTACTCCACTAGCAAATTGTAAGAAAAGTTAAAAAAAAGCATTAACATGTATCATGCAAGAGCAGGTAAGAAACAAATAAAATAATAAACCGTACATCAGACGTTCAACTTTTCCAGGAAAAAGAGCAATTAGAAATATTTTCATGTATTTTTAATGGCCACCGGTAAAAAAATGTCTTAAGGAGCAATATACTTATTGAATCGGTTCGCACAAGAAAGCGGAAAGCGGGCGCAGGAGGGGGGCGTAACTCCCAAGTTTTATCATAATCATTTCCATTAGATCCTATGGAACCGCATTTTATTATATTCAGTTTCTCTTGGTTTCATTGGGGTCGTTGGATTTTACGAAACACAATTGGCTCATATTTCATTCCTTTGGATTCCTTATTCCATTGAATTCCATTAAATTTTCTTGATTTCCATTTGATTCATCTGTATTCCTGATTCCATTGCATCCTAGGGAATTCTATTGGATTCCATTGAACACCTTTAGATTCTATGATAGCTTTATTTTTTTGTTCGCTGTAAAACTTTTCATCAACCCCATAAACAAGTTTTTGTAAAAACCGAAACAATTTTTGTAAATAAATGAAATTTTAGAATATTTTTCAAAAAAATAACTAGCACAGATCTTTCAGAAAAGCATGCATGCTGAACAAAAATGGAAAGTTGCAGAGTCTAGACTAGTTCTTCTAGAGTATCTAAACACTCCCTATTCAGGACTCGAAGTGTCCTAAAGTTTCGAAGAAGAGCTCTTGAAAAACTTTTGAATTCAAAGTATATTGGCCTGAATCAATCTAAATCTAACTAAAATTTTCACTTACATTCATCTAGTACCTCAGAAATAAGTTCTGCATTTTTTAATAACTGAATATTGTGAGGAATAAGGAAAAGTGTGCAGGAGCAGGTCACTTTGCGGAGTAGATCATTTGAAATTATTAGAATTTGGGGAACAAAAAAATCTCAAAGCTTTTTATCACATTTTGAACAGTACTTGTCTTAACTAGACAAAATTACCGCGAGATGTTATGAAAAAAACAAATGCCAGAGATGAAAAGAAACTGATTTATGAAATGAAACCAAAAAATATGGCTATCTTATTACAACAGTTTTCATCAGAATAAAATTGTTTCTTGGCAGGTTTCTTCTTCATGATTGAAGTTTGGAACTTGTGGAATAATAATCGTTGTAAAGACGAAAACTCTCTCGTTATTTATTTATAATTATTTAAACAAAAATTCTACTGTGCATGGATGATGACCTTTTCTTCAAATATAATTTAAAAAAGGTACTCCGGGATTGTTTATTAAAAACATTTGAATCAAAGACATGATAGATTTTACAAACTATTCTTGAACATAAAATAGTTACAAGGTTATTTAGCTTTCTCGTGAGGTGCTTTTTTTCTCAATAACTTTCTGTAAGATATAAGACCTGCTCTTGCACGGTTTCCCTTACTTCTGGATTCCAAAATTAACGATTCAATATGCTAAAATATCCATGCCTCAAAATTTAAACTCGCTTTAGGTTGAAATGAACATTTTTCCTCAAACTCACATTCCAGCGATTCCATTTGGTTGAATCTCTTGTAGAAAGATGCCAAGTTCTCCTTTATCTTTCGTGCGCAATCCAACAACACTGAATCCCAAACTCATACCTTCTGATTTGAAGAGCTGCAAACATATATTGTCAAGCTGATAATGGAACTAAAATGGCATGATTGAATAAAATTAAATATGCATATATAAAGATAAAAAATTGGTCAAACAACCACAGCAGGGTCTCTTCCGTGAGCGAATGCCATTCAGGAAAATGACACCGTCTACAATGAAGGACCGGCGAAACCCTCGTGTGTCTTTAAGACACGGAGCGATCCAAGAATCTTGCGAGTACCTCGGCATAATCCTCGACGGTTTTTAGTCGCATCAGCTCTTTTATAAGGTCCCGATACTCTTTCTTTTTTTGATCCCCTTGACTGTGATCATGGTGACGATTCGGAGGACGATTTAAAATTCCCGGTCAAGTTTTTCAATTTTCCCGGTCAACTAAAAGTAACATATTCATATTTGTCGTAAAACGCTAACATTTATTTTTATATTCAAATCTAAACATCCTTCAATACAACAGATCAAATATTGCAATATAAATCAATTCTAAAAAGAATACTCTAATTTCCAACAAAAATATCATTTTTTTTTACAAAAATTGGAACAGGTAAACTTACAATTAAAAAAATCAATTTAGGATGACAAAAAAAACAACAAACTTCGAGAAAAATAGTTCATTTTTAACCAACGTGATGAATTTTCAAATAACATCATGAATATTCAACCGGAACAGTTGAATTTCAAAAGAAGAAGATGAATTTTCAACTAAAAAGATCAATACTTAACTGGAGCACTTTAATTTCCAGCCACAATGTGAATATTCAAACAAGAAGCTTAATTTCCAAATAGGAAGAATCATTTTCTAAGAAAAAAACATGATGTTTTGAAATGATATTCGCATTTCGAAGTCAAAAAGATTATTTTCAACCAAAAATGGAACAGTAACATTTTCAGTCTAAAAAACTAATCTTAAACCAAGCGTAAGTGTTTTATATTCATAAAAAGAAACTTTAACTAAAGGAGTAGAATTTTCAAACAGATAAATTAACTTTAACTGAAACTGGGAAATTTTCAATTGAAAAAAGTTAAGTTTTCGGTTGAAAAAAATTTCTTATAACAAGAAATAACAACTTTCAAACAAACACAAAAATAAAAATTTTCAAACAAAAATTGAATAGTGAACATGAAGGTGAATATTCAGTCATAAAGATTAATTTCCAAGTAGAAAGAATAATTTTCCAAGAAAAAATAAAACGTTTCAAGAAAATAGTCGAATTTCGAACCCAAAACATAATTATTTTCCACCAAAAAATGAAACAATAACATTTTTAGTCTAAAAAAATTCCAAACGAAGCATAAGAGTTTCATAGTAAAACAAAAAATGTTCAAATAAACAAATGAATTTCTAACTAAAAATTTGGAATTTTCAATTGGAAGAAGTTAAATTTGTAGTTTAAAAAAATTACTCATAAAAGAAAACTAACTTTCAAACAAATTTTTTCACTTCTGCACAAAATGATGGAGAATCAAATGAAATTGTAGATGGTACACTAAAGTAATTGAATTTCAAACCAGGAAGACGAATTTTGAACTGAAATGATGAACATTTAACTGGAATAGTTCAATTCTTGACAAAAAATTAATTTTCATGCAAAAAAAAAATTTTCAACTTAATGGTTGAGATTTGAAGTATAAAAATGAAAATTTTCGAACAAAGAAGGAAAAAGACACTTTTGTCGACTAAAATGGAAAATGTTTAAATTTATAACTTGAATTGTTAATGGTAATAAGAACAAAATGTGTGATGTTTCAACGAAATAATTGAAATTTCAATTCAAAGAGACAAATTTTCATCTAATTGTCCAATTTTGAACTAGAGAAGATCAATTTTCCACTAAAAATGAAACAGTTAAATTTTCAGCTGAAGAAATCGATTTTCAATCGAACTGATGAATTTTCAGGTATAATGATGAATCTTCAAATGAATAGATATATTTTAGGCAAAGAAATGAATTTTTGACCATGTAGAATAATTTTCTACAAAAAAGGCAAATTTTCCAAGAGGAAAAAAAATTTTTTTTTAAAATCAAAAATCAATGTTCAACTGAATACTTGAATTTTCTTGGTAAAAATACGAATTGATTTTTAACAAAGTGGTTACAATTTCAACCAGAGGTGGATAAAAAAATTTGATTTTCAACAAGCAAGTTTAGGATTTAAAACAAGTATTCGTTTTTTTTTCTAAAAAAGAATGTATTCGCAATGAACAATATAAACAAGTTTTCTATCGTATTTCAAGAACTCTAAAGGCTGCTTGAAGTACTTTCTTTATTTAAATTTAAGAAGAGGGGACTTTAAAATTCTGACAAATTTTAAATTGGAGGAACGATATTTAAAAATCCTCTCTTCTAAATCCGAATAATAATTAGTTTAAAAAGTTCACGTTCCATGCAAAAGATTTCCTGTCCCAAGTCACATTCTGCTTCTCCACTGAAACTCCCTGCCTTAAAATAAAAATATAATTATTTTCTGAAATTCCCTGTCCCAAGTCAGATGAATGAGGATATGCAAATAAAACGTGATAAAAACATTTGTTTTGAAAAATGAAGATAATTATTCTTTCTGTAGATTAGGGCTATCATCAATTCGATTATCAAATTTGAGTGAGCTAAAAAAATCTCATAGGGCAATGAAAAAAAAAAAAAAATTCTTCCTCTCATGATGTATGGATATATTTAAATATTTAGAGAATCAGATTAAAGGAACGTTACATTCTTCAAATGAAATTATAAGATCTCTTTTTGAATCATGAAAAGAAAGCGGTCATTTCTCGTATCATTTCGGTAGAATTTTTCATCGTCTAGGTTGAGTCAAGTAGATTCCCGGTTTTTTAGTTATATTCCCGGTTTCTTCCCAGTCAACAAAATTCCTGGTAATTTCCCGGTCAAGTCGCCACCCTGATTATACAGCGTGTTCAGATAAGTTATTGACCAGTAGTTCCTTGGGTTGGACAATTCACCTTTCTTCAGTAGGAGTTCAGTGTGTCCTAACACCAGCAATTGCAGAATGTGCGTCCCCGACTTTGGATATGAGGTAAAGGTCCAGGTTAGATGTTAGTGTGTATAAGTAATCTTCTTTCACCAAAAGTTCGGGGATCGCTGAAGAGGCGTTACGAGTCAAGGGGAAGCTGTTAATTCTTCCTGAAATAACTCTCCTTTTTTTGTATTCCCCTTCCCCTCCTGTATTTTGTCAATAATGTGATGCTTGATGGTCAACAGCTTTGACATATTTAATGTGTGATACGAACTTTTAGACACATCATAGAAAGACGTTTTCCATGGAAAAATAAATAAAACTGAATAGAGAAATGTTAATTAGAAGGCGGTAATAAAGTTGTACTACCTGAACAGTTAAAGTTTGACGACCCTTGGCTGCAGATTCAATCACTTTGCGGAATTCCTTAGCATAGGATGGCGTCGTTATGTGAGGCATGCTACCAACATCCGACATCAAACTCGGGCTCGTGGCCTATTCAAATATTTCGAACTCAAGTATTTCATTGGGTATAAAATTTTTAATTACTTAAAAATACTGAGATGAATAGTATATTCACAATTATTCTCTAATAAAGTCAGGGTTGCCGCTAAAATGCAAGAAAAAAATTCCGGGTTTGCAAAAAACCTTCTGGATCATTGAAATACAAAAATTCAAGTAGTTTAGGCCAAACAAAATTGATATGAAATATAATCAAGAATTAAACTGCAATTTAAACATTAAAGTGAAGTTAATCTGAATCCAAGACATTCAACTCAATTATAAACATTAAACATTTGAAATTCAGCTATCCTAAATTTAAAACTTTAGAACGTTTGAAACTGTATTCAAAATTTTTAAATTTGAAAATGAAGGATCAGAAATTAGGAATAAAAAATACGAATTTTCCAAAGAGATTTCCCCTAGAGAGATTTTCCCTAGAATTTTGCATTGTAAACTCCATGATTTTATCATTGAAAATGTTATAAATTTAACATTCCAAACTCAACAGGATCCGAAACGAACTTATTAGAAATTGCATAATTTTAAAGTGATATAAAGTTTATGAAGTGACTGGTACCGATGCCACTAATTGCACTTTACAGCCAAGGCAGTAAAAATTTAAGAATTTTAGGGGAAAATCTTCAGAACTGGATGATTATTGACTTAGAAATGTTAAATAATAAACACTTGAAACTAAAAAATTTCAAAAAGATGTTTTCAATTCAAAGTGTCTCAAACTCAATAATACTAAATTAGAGTCGCAGTAGTTTTGAAGAATTCCAAAAGTCATGGAAGTTTCACAACAGCGCGAGTTATCTTGAATTGTACCCTTGTTTCTACTACAGTATAAATTTAGTTCTTCGCCCCCGTTTTTCAATAAATCTTCAAATTCTAGAGCATAATTTTTTTCTAATATTACCAATGCACTTGTATCTTCACTGCTGCTGTGCACGAGTGGAGCGACGGGAACTCTCTGATCATCGAATTCGCTGCTGTCCTGATATAGTTCCTGAAAAATGTTCTGCCCAGCGGTTTGAAGTGGCGTGTTTGGTAAAGAAAACTCAAGTTGCCCACTGAGACGAATATCAAAATCTCCTGGTAGAATCGAGGGATGTTGTCCGAGTTGAGTATTTAACTCAGCGAGAGAATCTTGAAGTGTGACAATACTGCGGAAGACTGGATCTTCGAGAAGAGCAATCAAAGCACGAATATCTTGGTTTGTGTGCATCTGTAGCTTCGGATCATCGCAGTCTTCCATTCGTTCCTCCACGTGCTCCAGCAAGTGGAGTGCCGTGGAGATGTCTAGGAAAATATATCAAATTTACTTTCCTTATTTTTCAGTCTAAGAAAATCTAATTATTACAAAGATAAAAACCATTTGAAGAATATGATTTGGAAGTAGTGGAATTTAATTGATCCTCGGACAGATCCTAGTAGATTTGAAAACCTTTAGAGTAAACCTATCTATTTCAAATATTCAAAAATTTGCTGATTTTTTCAGCTTTTGAGAAACGTGGCATTAGTAAACTTTATATGTAACATTTTTAAATTTAAGGTTTCAAAATTAAACTATTTCAAATTAAAGGCCCTCAAAACAAAATCATCTTAGAATTGGGCACTTGATTCGAGAATGCATATTTGAAATTTGAAAATTTTAAAAACTGAATAATTAATAACCCAAGATTCAACAATTTTTCATTGGATTTGTATACATTTGAAGATATACAGTAAGGATTATATTAGCTGTCGAATTGAATCTTATATTAATGTTTAATTTAACCATTCAAGCTTTAGTTGTAAAATTAAAACTTACGATATAATATAATAAAAAATTTAGCATTTACTATTGAAAATTCAGAATTATAACATTTTAACCATTCAGAATTAAAAAAATTATTCCACTATTGAGGCTTTAGTTTGATTTCCTTTAAATTGGAACACTCAATTCAAAATAATTCATTCAATATTAAAAATTATTTTATTTGAAACATTGTGAGTTAATATTCTTCAACGGTGAACTTCAAATTTTTTTTCTAATTTGGAAACGCTACGAAGGTAACTTTTTCAAACCCTAAACATCTTAAAGCTTTAAACTTTGATGTGCTTGCAATGACGCAATTTCAAATTCAAACAGATCAGAGCGTTTGGAGAATTTCGAATTCAACAAATTCAAAATTGCGTTATTCCATGTGATAAGTGATATTAAAAAAACAAAAATTCATGATGAATTCGTCCAAAAAGACGACACGACTAACCTGTATTCAACGCCATCTTTTTCTTCAGCCTCCTCTGAATGTTTTTGTCTTACTTCTGTAAGGAAGCAACATTTTTTTTAGGATTAAAGAATTAATGAAATATGGATTTCCCAAAGATTTACTCCCACAAATCCATGAAATTTTTAATACATCGAAAAAATTCTTTTCTATCCTTTCAACTACTAGAAATTCTACCGAAATAAAAAATAAGGAAAAACCAGAGACCTCGCGTAAAAATCCGCTCAAAATTCGAATTTACTTGAGGAAAATGAATATAACTAACTGTAATCTGACAGTTGCCAAAACATAACCACAAAATCTTGACTGGGCGGACCTGGATTTTTTTCGAGGTCAAGTTGCGTAACTACCTTATCGATTTAAAAAACACTTGATAATGTTCGCGAAAGAAATATTTGAGTACTCAATTATAAGAAAAATGTTCTAAAAGTGAAAAATGACTCATGTTCTCGAGTTTGCTTACGTCAAAAATGAAGACGATGGACACGAGATTCCTAAGGGAGAGCAGTTTATAACAAACTTATTAAGAATATTATATCCTCTTTTGAGAGATTTTCACTCTAATCACCACAAATTAGCATCTACTGGTGGTTAAAAGCAAATTCTGATTGTTTCCTATTTATTTTGATAAAAATCAGATAACAACAGACGCAACATATGATCACTTGACAGATCAACTGTCAGCGCACCTGCCGAGTTATTATCAAAACTTTAAACGAATGCATACAAAATTTTAATTGCTGAATAAAAAATTCCCCAGAATGAATAGAAAAAAAACAGAATTTTAATTTTTTTTCTCTTTCAGAATCTTTAGTACATTACGGGAGACTGGCATTACTAAACATATTTTTAACTTCTCTCAAATAGCTTTTATAATTAGAGTCAAGATTTATTACGATATGTGAGTGCTTTTCGAGTGCGGCCATCTTGCCATTTACTGGCGCCAAATTCAAAATTTATTCTGAATTCTGAAGCATCAAATTTATACAATTTCAAATGCAAAAGTATGCATATTTATTTAAACTGAGTTCACAAATTAAAATTCTCAAGATTGGAAGACAGAAAGTTATAGATTCAACTGTTTTTTATGAAAGTAGAAATTTAATAAGGACATATTTCGGAATAAAAGATTGGTTGTTAGACTTGAGATCCTTATTTTATAGTTTGAATTTACCAAATTCTTAATATATTATCTATAATAAATTATGTGTTAACTTGAAATTCTCAATTTTTCAATTTGAGATAACACAATTTTACACTTTGCTCAAATCATTCAGACAGTATGAAACTTTGTGTGTGTATTGTTTGTGGCCTAAGGAGTATTTCAGAATCGTTTTCTTCCAATGACAGATTAGTTTTTATTGAAAATATGCTGCATACGAGAGAAAGTCTAAAAGAAACATTTTCTCGTTTCGAAGAGTTACATACAAAGTTTGTGTTTCATTTTTCGATAATCTGACCTAAAAAAATTGGAAAGAAATGTAGTTCATTTTTTAAAATTTGATTGCTATTTAATATCATTACAATATTTTACATATCGAACTTAAACAAAGCCGGATTATTTCGGTATGAACAGCGAAAGGGGACTATTTGTAATGCAATTTCAGTATAAATAGCCGAATATTCTCGGTACACCAAAACGAGGCCTTTTTCATTGTTCTAAAACGTATGATACATATTAAAAACTTTTTGAGGCCACATCATATAGAACTTAGAATTTTTCAATTTTTACAGTTCGTAATTTAGAACTCAATCAGTGATAGAATATTCATTTTAAATGTTGAACTCTCAAATGATAAAATCTTCCAGCCCTTAAATTTTTAATTCTCAAATTTAAATCAAAACTTTTATTCAAAGGCCCTTCAATTTGAAATTATTTTTAATTTTAACGCATAAGCTTTCAGTTACAATTTTTACATAGTTTTCGAATTTGATATTGCACCTATACTAACATCAAATCTATAATATAAATCCTTACTTCAGAATATCAAATAACATTGAAAGCTCTCTTATAACATAATAATAAACTAGAAAATGAATAAAAAAGCGATAATACATTGAATATCTAGAAGTAGGCGAATTAAATAAACTCAAATGATGTTTCGTCTACTGGAGAGCTAAAGAGTTCTTCTTCTTCCTCCTGGTTCTGTGTTATTATTTTTCTCTTAATTTCCAATAGCATTGCAACTAGGCCTGGAATTTGAATTATCTTTTGATAATCCGGCAGATTTTGCAATTGCAAAAAATTCTTGCTAAAAAATTCGACTGTTTTTTTCTCTAATACTTTCACGTTTTTCTGGAAGGCAAATCTTATTGTGTCAAATATATTCTCTTCCGTAATATTCGTGATTATATATCTTGAACAGATATCTTTCAATGTTTCGACCCCATATTTCTCGGCCGCGATGTAGATCTTTTGGGCAAAAGTATTCAAATTTTTCACCCTTCCACAGTAAATAAAGTGCAATAAGATCTCAAAAACTTCAGTTTCGACTTCCTCAACTTCAACAATCGAACAATCTTTTTTTTCTTCTTCGTTTTCATGAAAAAACATTTCAGCAAAAATTTTACTTCTTGCTGCCAAAATTGTTTTGTGGGCGTGGAACTTTTTTTCTCCGATTAGAAATGTCACATCAGTAAATAATTGTTGACTAAGGATATTATAAATATCACTCATGACATTATTTGTCTCGAGATTTTCGAAATGAGGATTCTTAATTTTTCTAGTGACATCCATGGCAGAATTGACGGTTCTAACGTCGCAGATGACGATTAAAGTGTTGGAAGATTCTTCGGTCCATCTGAGGATCTTTGAGAGTTGACTGATGTTTGCTTTCCAAAAAATGAAGTTCCCAGATGGAAGGATTTTTTTGTAGCCCCCACAGAAGTATTTTTCGCTGGTGAAGCTTTTGAAGAAAAGAGAAGCTTGAACGTAGACATCACCTGGAGATGTTTTCTTCAAAATTATCTCTAAAGACTCTGTACTTTCTGCTAAAATGGGCTTTGGTTCAAATTCCAGAAACCATTGTCGACCTGGAGCATTTGGCGAAGATGGAAATTTTGGAGACTCAATAAATTTGACAGTTTTCGCAACTGAGTTGTAGTTTTCAATCATCCAGGAACTTCGAAAAGAATGTGTGTTAAATTTGGTAGAGAAGGATTCATTCGAATCCAGATCATTTTCGTCAAGAAATTCACCCTTTCGTTTACCCATTGACGATCTGAAATTTTTTAATATCCTATAAGAATTTTTCAAAGAAACGCTATTATACATAAAAAAAATGTAATCATATTTTACATTTTCCAGGTAAAAATTGTTACAGATATGATACATGAATTTTTCATAACTAGAACATAACAATGTTATACAACATTTTTCCTTGAATTGAAAAAAAAATTGATATAAAAATAACATTTTTTATAATTAAACCATGTTGCAGAAATTGGGTAGGAATTCCTCGTAGTTTTCATTTCAGTGGACAGTATGACTTAAATATTTTCAGAAAAGTTCATAGCTATACTAGTTATGATAACGGAAATTCATAAAGCTATCTGAAAATATTACAAAAAAGTTTTTTTTTTTATCGACTTTGATCAATCAATAGAGTGAACAATGAACAAATAGAGATGAATTAGTTTCGATTCATGCATAACAATTGTTAGAAGAGACTTTCCTTTTAGTTTGGACCTAAAAATGTATTTTTTTCACTTTGAGCTGCAAAAGATAGTTTAGCCACTTACATAATTATCATATAAAGAAAAATAAATTTCGCGTAAGACTGTATGAGAGTCACACATTTAACTTGAGTTTCCGTCAAGAGGTTTCAAATATCGCTGAGTAGGCTTTTCAACTACGAATGAAAGAGTGATTATGTACATAAGAATACCTTCTGAAATAAAATTCAGAATCATTTCAAGCATTTTTCCAACATTTTTGGAGAAAACGTCTTGAAAAAATAAAATTTAAGAACTGAATATAATTTATTTGAAAAGCGAAAGAAAAATTGATTAACTGATTTCACAATCCTATTCAAGATTTATAAATCTATCTCAACGAATAAAAAGTTGGTATTGATAATTAATTCGTATTTAATTGGGACAATGTTAGAGTAGCATCTTAAAACATTACCTCCAATTTCCCAAAAAATGTAATGATAGTATTTTTTATTTGAATAAATCATTTATATTCACCTTGTTCAAGTCTAAATTATATCCTTAGACGATGATTTATTCACTTTTGTTGTCCTCTTGCAGAATTATTTTTTGAAAAAGTACGTCTAGTCGGTGTACAGTTGAACGAGTTGAACACATCGGAACAAGTGTGAAAAACGATGAGGCGATCCAGAAACCTTCCACCTTAATTCCAGTTTTATCCGTTTGGTGACGCTCGGAACGCTTATAGCGGATTTTTCAAAATAATATTTTTTATCTTTTAAAAATTCAAATTAACTTGCAAACGAGATATTAAAAAATGAATACATGTTAAAAATTTAAGTTAATTTGAAATCTGTTTTATATAAGTAAATTTTAACATACTTTTAACTTTAAATTATTAATTATTCAATTTAAACTTTTTATTGGAGAAATTGGTTTATGTGCTCAGACGATTCGATTTTAGGTCTGAAAATCGAGAATTAAAGATATGAAAATAAATAAAATTTTGAATGCTGTTTGCTTTAGAAACTAAATTTTAGAAAATTTTTCTTTTCAGAAAATTAAATTCCAAAACGTAAACAACTTTCACTTTTCATTTATTTCAAGCATATTGTCGTTCATCATTGTTTAACAAAATTATGACAATCAAGTTTAGGACTAGCACCGATTGCCTTACGAATAATAATTTCTATACCAATTTTCACCGATTAAACAAAGAAAATTGAATAATACATTGATGAAGATATTTTCAAATGAATACACTTCGAAAAAAGGTATAAAGTACATTATCTAATTTTATTACTGTCATAAATCCTCAAAAAGGGTTTACAATTCGTGAATTGTTAAGATTTAAAGCTTCCAGGTTCAAAACCCTGAAAAAGGATCTCTTGAGTGTCAACAGTCAAAACTAAAAAACTGGGTTACACAATCAACCATTTTTTCACAATAATAATAAAGATAATGATAATAAATAAACCAAGGTTCCTCAAACTCTCTACGCTTTGGAATTTAAAATCAATACGATCATAGTCATTATAATAATATTATTATTATTATTATAATTCCTAGTTACAAAGGACTTGTAATTTTAGTATACAGACAATTTCGAATACCATCACAGAATTCTCAGCATCTCGAAATAACCCTAAAAATGAACAAAAAAGAAAAGAAAAACAATTCGATCACATGATTTCTCTAACAAAAATCTCCATCGGCGTTGTATCAACACATTTCGCTCATCGACGTTACAATTTTCTTATTTGATCTCACATTTCTTCTTTCAAAAAATTATATTTAAAGATATATCACTGTGATTGGAGTGAAGTTTCGAATTCTTTCGTTTTTTAGGATTTCCGAATTCGGATGCTTCCATATTTTGATTCACTTTTGTTACGTTCCAAATTTTGTTGCTTACTAAATCTAGGAGCGTAAGAATTTTGGGAATTGACAAATTTTTACTATTCTGAATTTAGTAAGCATCAAAATTTTAAAGCATTAAAATTTAGAGAGCAATGCTTTTAAAATTGAAAGAATTTGAATTCACTAGCTTTCAAAATTAGGCAATTTTTTTTCTAATTTATTTTTTCAGAAGAAGAAGAAAATACTTCCGAAGAAAATCGAGTGCTTTTAAAATAAAAATCCACTCTTGAAATTAAATGATTAGTCTCAATTGCAATAAATTGAAAAGTTGAATTCAGTTTATAATTCAGCTTTGAACACATTTAATTATCATTTTGGAACAACCCGTTTTGTTATTCTCCTTTTAAATTTTTAGACATCGTCTTTCAGTTTTAGTACCTGAGGTAAAAAATACGCTCACAATTTTTTTAAACCCAAGGAATAAAAAAGAAATCACAATAAAAAAGCGAAAAATCAAAACAGGAAAACCATTATCATTTTTTTATATCATCCATTATTTACAATTCTGACGCAAATAAATATTTAATGAAAACATTAGAGATGAAATGTTTTTAAATTAGGTTTCTGATACAGAAAAACATCCCAGAGTAAGAGAATCATTTACAATTACTATTCAACTGGAGAATTGGGCCAGATTTCTTTGAACAGTTTAAAATCGATTTTAAAAATCCCTTAAATGAATTTTATTATTACTGGAATCAGAAAATCCCATCTTTTTAAACGAACAGCTAATTCATATATTTTCAGAGGATGGTTTTCGGCGTGGCAAGAATTTTTTCCCCATAAGCAATAAAAAAAATTGTATTTCCAAACTAGATAGTTTTTAATTATTTTGAACGCTTTCAATGAAAGAAGTTTTGTTTCAATTCCAGTATTTTATTTGTGCACACTTCCATTCATAAAATATAGTTAAATGTAAATAAAGTTAAATGTTATAGAGAAGATAGTTGAATGTTACATAGTCCTAGCTTGAAAAAAAAAAAACAATTTTCAAAATTTTGACATATGGAATAATAAAAAAATATTTGAACACTGTTAAATTCCAAACATTGGAAAATTCCCAGATCCAAAAAATTGACATTTCCGTTGAATTCATAATACTTTCTTTGATTGGAAATAAAGAATATTTTTTGAAACCTTCTCGAAAAGTTGCAATTTTTCAAAAATTATTGTTATTTAGGTTACATTTTCTGACATTATTCAGGTTTATGAATTTTGAATTGTGAACATATTTCTGATTCCGGGACTTTTCTTTTTCGGCATTTCTCAGTTATTCTACTTTTCAACTGGGAACTATCACAAAATTACAACACTTTTTGATTTTAAGAATTATATTGAAACATTATCAAGTTGAGAAATTAGATTTTTTTAAATGAAACTATGAAAATGTGGACAATTTGTAATTTGAACGTCAACAATTTGACAAACTTTGAATGCGAAAAGTAAAAAAAAAGTTTGTATTCAAAATTCGGATAATTTTGAATTAATTAGAAAGCACTCAAAAATAAAAACAATTTTGAGCAATGTTTCTGAAAATGTTTTTGCCACACCCAAAACCTTACCTAGAATGCCCCACCTCAAACATTCTCAGTTCTTCATTCTTTTTCTACAAATGCTGAAACCGAAGTCTGTTTTTTTTTAATGTAAAAAACATCTTCGTCTTTTACTGATAAGAAGAAAAGTTTAAAGCTCAACATTTTGATCTGAAGGCCAGAAATACGGGTCTTCACAGCTTTTTAGATTCTTATTCATATAATTTCAATTCTTTTATCATAAAAAAGGCGCAAAATTCTTTTACGGTCGTCCGAAATGATCCTCTTTTATTTGTCAACTTCAAAAGAAACAAAGGATTGTACTCATTATTCAAAACGAAGCAGAGAATTCATGATTACGTTAAGATATAAAAAGATCTAATTCATTCCCAGTTTTTTTCTCATTTATGCATTATTGAGTCAATAAATAATTATAAAATCGTTCGAATTTTCCAAGAATTTTTATTATTTGCCTAATAGAGTAATTTCAAAAATTAATTACATCGTCTGAATATATAAACCAAAAAGTAAATTTTAGTGCTTATTTTATAATTAAATCATTCAAATACTGATATTCAATTATTAAATTCAAAATGACTACTTTTCCATCAAATAGAAAATAAAGAAGTCCTTTATTCTTGAAATTCAAACGATTTCACACTTCGAAAAATATATATTAAAGGGCGAAGTGGAAATGCTGCAGTTAATCGAATCATATGAACCGATCGAAAAATAGTTGTCGTTTGGCATCCAGAAGGAGCAAAAGAAAGCTTTGAGTCAGTTAATTTCCTGTTCGGACTTTGAATTTCAAAGTTTAAAACCTTTCACGTACGTTCTAAAAAATTATGACGCATTTTTCGAGGCACAGTTTCTAGTTTTTAACAAAACTCAAATATTCAAAATAAAAGACTTTTTGCGCGGGTAACTGTTGAAAAAATAACTTTATTTCATTTCGAATAGAACAATAAAGTATAATGTTTGACAAAATTTTGTTGGAAAATTAAAATAATAAAAAAAATACTTTGCGTATTAAAAAAAGTTCGTTAAACAAAATATTTTGTTGCGCTAATATTTATTAAACTTTCATTTACAATTGCTCATGTTTGAAAATTCCATAACGTTGGGCATTTTCTGTCAGGAATTTTCTATTGTCACAATCAAAGACATAACCGATTGAAAACATTTCTTTTGTACCTCTTCCGGAAGCTGAACAATCATTATTTGATGATTTTAATAATTTGAACATTTCCACTCTGACCTTAATTAAAAACGAATAGTTCTTGCTTATTGTGTTTGAGTCGCTTAAAAAGCATCAAAAACACTTACGTTGTTTTTATCTTGACAAATATTAAAGGATCACTTCACACCCTGATACTAATTTTCCGTATGTACCATAAGAATGAAAACTCTCCTTCAGCGTTTGAAGAGATCCAAAACATTGAATATCTTTGTAGTTGCTTCAAAATACTAGATGTAACATCCTTAATAAATTTCGTATGCGTTTTAAAGCACATCCACGTTAGAAGACACTTTAGTACTGCTGCCAGTAACAAAAATTGAAAGAAAAGCCTCAAAATTAGTACAACCAATCGCTTTCTCATACAATTTTCAAAATACATCCACGTTGTTCTACATTTTCAATGTACACTCAACACTGTTCTCACAAACTTTGACAAATTGGAAACCTAAACGTCACTCCAATCACAGTTTCGAAACTCACCATCGTCAAAAAAGCTCAAAATAAAAGAAAGTAAAAAAACGTCATAATCTATGAATGCGTCGTTTATTAATTTTTACAATAGTGTTTTCGCCCAGTTTCATAAATATTTCATTCCTACAACAAGTAAAATACCTTTAATGAATATCATTATCCTTTACCTAAAGCAGACGACGTAAAGTGACACGATAATAATATTTGCAAGGTTCTTTTATTAGTCATTCATTACTTGCAATCAAGCATCTCATTCGTACAACTCATGTTCTGCAATAAAACATGTAAAACATACAATTTTTTTTACACAATATCATGAATTCCATTTTTACACAATGTCATTCACTTTCTCATTTCAGTTATCAGTTAATAATAAATCAGTTCCAGTGTCTATCTCTCTCTTTCTCTCTTTCACTACGAACTGCTCGATGCGTTCATCCCACTAAACATACCAGTGGTGAACGAAGTCTGTTGCTGCAGCTGCTGCTGCTGTTGCAGTTGCTGCTGCTGACTATTCGCCTGCCTCCCGTGTTTCGGGGTTGGTGGCTGCAGATACTCCTGTTTTGCGAGGGCCAAAACGTCGATCCTCTCCTCCTTCCTGTACGCCAAGCAACTCCTTATAAATCCCTTCGCCTCATTGCTAACCGTCGGCTTATTCGCAAACTGCACCTCCGTCGCCTTCAGAATTGTGTTCTCCTCTAAAATCGTCGCCTGGCTTTGATTGTGGCCAAAAGGCTTCTTACCGTAGAGACATTGGTAAAAAATCACCCCGACACTCCAAACATCCACTTTGGAGGAAATCTTGGGTGGATTTTTACCCACAACAAAACACTCAGGCGGCAAATACCAGTATGTCCCCGCCCCCTGAGAAGTCAAATCCATCCCGTGATCAGGATTGTAATTCTCCTCGTCCATCACTTTACTCAGTCCAAAGTCCGTGATTTTTATCTCACCACAAACGTTACCCTCCGTTAGAAGAATATTCCCTGGTTTTAGATCATAGTGGATCACCGGAGGTTTGATTTCGTTGAGGTACTTGAGCGCAGAGACAACCTGCATTACGATCGACCTGGCCTCCCTCTCGGGGATCGTCTTGTGCTGTTTGAGGTAAAAGTCCAGGTCGTGACCGTCACAGTATTCAAGAACAGTGCAAAACGAGTTAGCGTCGATCTCGAAGACATCGTAGAGTTTGACGACCCGAGGATGATCAAGCGCCTTGTGGATGTTGTATTCTCGGAGGGCGTGCTTGATATAATTTGCTTTCTTGTCCTCCTTCCAGTCTTTGTTGAGTTGGTGCACCTTGCAGGCAACGTAGCGTTGCTCCTTAAGGTCAAATGCCTTGTGAACTTCGCTAAAGCCACCTTTCCCAAGAAGCATCAGGAGCAGGTATCTCTCATTGAGAACCGGATGGGAATTAAACCTGGACTGGTCCTCGTTGTGGATCCGCTTGAGCTCTCGGATGTGGAGGTTGCGCTCCCGCTCGAGCTTCTCCATCTCCAGTTGAAGGTCCGCGTCCTCCTTCTTCAGCGCGTTCTGCCTAAGTTTTAGGATTTCATCAGCGACGTAGTATTCCTGCCATGTGTATGAGCCAGGCACTGCATCAGGCTTCAGAAAAGTGGCTTCGGTGCCGTTGTGGAGGGCAGACTGCGCCTGGTTCCTCTTCCTTCCTGTCTCAGAATTCGAGGGCCTCTTTTTGAGAAGGGACTTCTTTTGCCGGTCAATCTCCTCACGCTCGGTTGTAATCTCTTCCTGGCGTCTGGCAAGTTCCTGAAAAGCGTAGCCATCGGTCCAATTCTCCTGAAAAGTAGCGCCTACCCTTTGAGTCACGAACTGACCAAGCCTGAGTCGATTTTGCATGCATTTCTGCCTTGCTTCTTTCTTTTCTATGTTTGATTTCTCCTGGAGGAGTTTTTTAACGACGTCTATACACTTATTAATATGCAGCTTCTGCTCTTCGATGACTTTCTTCTGACTAGCCACTTGATGCCTGAGTTCCTCGGCTGTTCGGTTGAGCTCGTCGATTTTGTTGTTGTGGAGCTCGAGGTCGGATGAAGCTTGCGTTTCGAGTTCCTGAATTAGTTGGCAAGTGAGCTCGGTCTGCATTTGTTTGTTGACCATAGCGCCAGGGGGAAGTTGGGGGTGAGATCTCGGTGGATGCATGAGAGCAAAATCTACGAGGGGCTGTGGGGCCTGGGGCGAGTGGTGGGGCTTAGCGAAGAAGTCGTTGATTTTCTTGTCGGGGACGATCGGTCGGGAGAGCTTAGTAGAGGCGGAACCACCGCCAGAGTCATCAGCCTTGCGTCTTCTTTTGCGCTCCGAGGGAGTCCGAGGGACTTTCTCGGGAGTATTGGGGTCTATTTCTTTATCACTGTGATTTGAGCCGGTGCTCATGTTAGAGTCTGAACTGTGAATGGACTGACCAGAGTTTACGGAGGACTGAGGGCCCGTCTGGATCTGTGACCCTACAGACGGCCGAGCTCCGAGCAAGCGGGCCTCCAACAGCTCCTGCTTCCTGGGGTCCAGGGCGGCCTGAAGGTGATCCATCTTGACGCCAGCGCCACCACGTGAGAGTCCGGTTACCAGTCAGCCGTGATTATCCATCTGAAAAAATTAATTAGTTAGTTATCGATTTCAAACAGTAGCGGCCGTATCTCAAGATGAAAGAATCGAAATGGTAAATTATAAAATTGAAAGCCTTCAGTATACTCTAATTTGAAATTTGAAACGTGAAAAGTTATGGGATAAATACTGTCAAATTTTAACGATTCCGAAAACAAGTATTGAAAACTAAACATTTTGATTTGAAACGTTCTAAACTCAATAATTAATGTATAAAAGACTTGAAAATTAACATTTTAAATTTTTTCGGATTAAAAAACGACGAGGAAATACCCTACGCAAAATAAAAAACAAGAAGGTGGTTATCAAAATTACACTGGAATCTCGAAAAATAGGAGGTTTCGGGCATTGCTGTCAACGGACTTGGGACCATCATCGCGAGAGCTGAAACGTAAACATGCATTGTACTAGCCGAGAATGGAGCATGTACTGTCTCGTCTACGAGCGACATTCTGGGAATGCTGTTCACCGGAGGCCCGTTCTTTGGTATTCCAGTGTAATTTTAGAAATAGTAGACTTAAGAAGTGTGCCTTTTCAAAAAAATTTTGGTTGAAAATATCGAAGAACGGAAAAGATGTTTTTTGCATAACTATTCGAACCGAATTATTTTGCTTTTGGACTTTTCATCAGTCTTTGAAATATTTCTTGAAAAAAAAACAATTTATTTTCAGTACAAGAGTCGCCGTTTTGTTCATTTTTAACTTTTCAATATTTTTTAAAAGTTGATTTTGTTATAATGAGAAACCCCAATTCAGAATCAAGACCACAAAAAGTAAATCAACATTGTCAGTTCCGTTTTTCGAAATTGAAAAATTTTCCATAAAAAAAACCTTCAAAATTGGACCTATGTAATTTCCAAAATCCAGCAATTTCTATGACCAATAAGAAATTTACAAAATGGTACAACTGAAATTGAAACGTTCAAAATTGAATATTCAGCACTCCGAAATTTTAAGGATTCACAATTGAAGGGTGGCAAAAAATAAGGAGGTAAGGGACATTTTTCTAAAAACTTTTTTTTTTGCATAGCAAATTCTTGTAAAATCCAATACAAATAATATGCTAGAAGGATTTTTTGGAAATCGCATTTTTTGTAGTAGTGTTAAAAAATAAGTTGGAAAAAAAAGTAAGGGACATTCGGTGCTTGAAATTCATCCAAATTCTTTTTGAATTTACTTCTTATCTACTGAAATAACTTCAAGTATAAAAAAAAAATTTCAAATGTCATTATTTTTAATAGTTTTAAAGTGCCCCAAAGCAAAAAATCGCCTGTCACGTGCTTTTTCGTGTCCTTAAAACTCAACTTCCTCAGAACTAAATGAATTTTTTTGATGAAACTTTTCTTCCTGTACTTTTCTTGAATTCTAAGTTGGGAATTGAATTTTCTATTGCGATTCGAAGCCAAATTTTAGATGCGATGAAATTCTAACCTCAAAACTGAAACCTAATTTTACATGAACTGAATCACTTTTATTCATGAAACTTTTTCCCTCTGTATTTAACAACTCAACATCTCCAGAATATAAGTTGAGTTTTTTTCTCCTGGATTGTTCATTTAATTTTTTATAACTGTCCAAAGTCTACTCGGGCCGTGGGGATAAAAAATTAACCCGTTTTTGTCAACTTTGGGCTATAATATCTCATAACTGGTAAGTTATTTGCAATCAAATTTTTTTGCTATCGATCCAGGAATATCTCAGTTCGGAATTATACTTTTGTTTTTCGCTCAGTTAATTCATTTTTACAATTTTTTTATTTCCTCTCCTGAAAAATTTCCATTTTGCCCCTTACCTTTTTATGTTCTGCCACCCTTCAATTATGAAAGAAGTCATTCAACTATTAGGGCTTTCGCTTTTAAATAATTCAATTTTGAACGCCTTTATATTCGAAATTTTCCATTCTAAATGAAAAACCGTATATTAATCAGTTTTTTAAACAGCGCGGCGAGCGAAAATGGATTTGAAAATTCTCTTGACATTACCCTAACCAAAACATTAATTCCCTGACTCTTTTTTGTCTTTGTTCATTTGGACAAATTTTGCGCACCCCAGTTATTTTTTTTTTTTGCATCGAGTTTATACAATCGTTATTGTTAGGTCCATTACCAGTTAAAAACATAGGCATGACCCCAATAATAACTTAGATATGAATTTAATGGAACGAAAAATTACTCTGCTTCACGGATTTCATCACATTTTTGACAGTCGATGCATACTTTTTCAAATATCCTGACTTTAACGGACACTCGCTACCCTGCAAAAGATTGATTTCCGCATGTTTTCATCAAGAAATTTTTAATATGAAATGTCTTGAATTTATTTACAAAGCTGAAACCGAAATCAAAATTGTTCACCTATTGAGCTTTCGATTTAAAACAGTAAAATTTTGAACAATCACAATTCTTGACATTTTTATTTGAAAAACGTTGATTCTTTGACAGATTTTGAATCATTTATTTCTCAAGTTTTCCACAGACAATCATTATCCAATTTCAAACATTACATTTCAATTGGAAAATCTCATATTATTCTTGTTTTCGGAAACTCTAATTTTTTAAGGTTCAATCCTTCAAAAATGTATTCAAACTTTTTTCAGTTAAAGAATAGAGGGTTAGAAATTGAAGGCGAAAAATGCAATTTTCTCCAAGGTAGAGGATTTGAATATTACGCGTTGTAAAAAACACTCATAAATTTACGCACTCATAAAAAATTGGACAGTTCCATTTAATATAGAATTTATAACATTCAAGTGGTTGGTAAATAATGCCTAACCAAAACTCTGAAAATTTGATTCGAGACCCGCTACAGCGGGTCGAAAAGCAACTTTTCGATTGAGGTATGATGAAAACTTATTTTCTATATTTCCTAAACATTGCCTGAACCTACCAATATAAATTTTGCCCGCTGCGCGGGCACGTTCTTATTGCGCGCGGCTTGCTTAGCTCGCATGTTTGAGCGCGCCTAGGGCGCACGTCTTTCCGATCTCGCGCTTCGTGCTCAGTTCTTTTTATAGTGTGAAGCGTATACAAAGTTGCAAATATCTCAAATCTGCTGGAAACCTCTAATTTTTGGAATATTAATAAATATGTTTTAATTTTCAATTGAGAAAAGTTTTTAATTAATTTACTCAAGTCTCTATCGGCCTTAAGGAACACATTCTCATTAAAATACTCGCCCTTGAGATTGATATCTCGCATAACTTGGCTGGCAAATGGAATTTCTCACTGTTTGAAAATCGTTATCATGATTAAAACAAAAACTATACGTCTTATCAAAAAATGGTCAACAGTTGATTTGCAGATCTTTTTTGAATAAACATTTTTCCTATGTAGCAATTTTTTTTGTATCTCGCATAGTTTTTCTTACAAATGGAGCTTTCGATTTTTAACAGAATTATTCACAATTTGAAGAAAAACTATGCATCTAATAAAAAAAAAATGTTCTAAATGAAATTTAAAGATCTTTTTGGAATGAATATTTTTGCTCCTCAATGTTTCTTTGCACCTTTCATAGTTTGAGCGGAAATGTCCATTTTTTATTTTTCAAAAGGCTTTTTCGATGGATAAAACCAGAATCGTTGGTCAAAAATAGCTGATTAACAAAAAAAGCACATAAAACCAAAACCTTCTCATTAATGAGAATGTAAAAAAAAATGGAAGATATATATTTTACATTGTTACAAATACATAATTCAGGGTGGCGATTCATGGAACGATTTTGAATTCCAAGTTATTTATAGGTTTCTTCAGGTCAAAACTTAATTCTTTCACGCCAGCTAGAAATAGCCTATTTATGATTTATGCACAATTTAATTAATAAAATAGTTACAAGATCTCTTAGGGAAATCAGTATTTCTTGCATATTTTTCTCGTTAAAACTCATACAATAAAACGAGCCGATTCCTTTTTTTGCAATTTCTTAATTTTTGAGGTCACGGTATAACTTGATATGTTTAGAGCATTCTTTTTCATGAGAATCGAAAAACAAAACAAAATATTCTATACGATCGGTTTTAAATTGTAGCAAAGTGTAGTCCCACCGGATGGTAATTTATGGCAAAACAATTTGTCATCTGGACAGGTATTTACAGAAAAGGAGTAAAAGTTTTGTTTTGTACGAATACCATCATTTTCATGGTTAGCGACTCTTTTTCATTTACTTTGAGACAATGTAATGCTAGTCTCTTTAAACTCATACATCAAGACTTTTTTCTATGAGATACTTATTCAAAAAGAAAATTATTTCAAAAGAGGCTTGTTATATTACGTGGCTATTTGGGAGAAGAGAAAATACGACAAACTTTGATTCGGTAAAATTAAAAATTATCTCAAATTCCAACTGAGAAAACCAAGGGAAAAGTGTTGTTTGTTCAAATGAATTTCAATAAAATAAAAATTAGCGAAATAAAATTTTAGAGGATATGATGAACTCTTCCGCTCGACTTCTTTCACTGAACAAATCTGAAGGTCACGATGAATCACTTCTTTCGGAAGGTACAACTGAGCTTTCACAATAGTTTTTAAGGGGATGTGAAGGTACATTAAGTTTCCTTGGGTTTTTGTCCAACGTGATTGATATTTTGCGCTAAAACTTCGTGATATACAAAAGAAGATGAACGCATCGTTCTTGGTATTAAAAAAAGTCTTAATGCCTGTCCAATCGACCTAGATAAATTAAATTATTTTTTTAATATCGAGAACAAATAATGGTAGGCTCATGTCCCGTTGTACATTTCAAAGTTTCAGCGCAAAATATTAATTTTGGAAAAAACCCAAGGAAGCTGAAAGTCTGGATGTTACAGAGTTGTTTATTGTATCCAAGAATGGAATGTCTAACGTCCAGATGGGTTTAAATAACCATGGGATAGGCATGTGCAAGAAGTCCTAAACTTTCAAATGAAAGAAATTGTTCGCTGATGGCTTTGTAAACTAGGAACAGTGCTAAGATGTTTGTTCATTTATATGCTGAATAATGTGTTATTGAAACAAAACTTATAATGTAACTGTGTAATGTAACTTAGTCAATATTTTAGTAAAAAACATTATTTATGGATACAATAGGAGTGGAAAAAATGAATACGTTCATCTGAACGTTCAGAGCTTCAGGTACATGGATAGGTAAAAACCTTGTCATTTGAGTGGCAATTGGGAATTGTCAACCAGTAGCAAACACAGGTTTCTGGATATCAATCTAAACCGTGAACGCGTCATAATTTATTTACTTTGTACTGGAAGACATTCTACAAACGATTCATGAATGATTAAAATCGTTTTTTAGCGTTTCCATCCCAGGTATCATTTTCTTTATGACTGGATGGTATTAATTGTCCGGATTTATTAACCATCTGGTAACTTCCCACAATTAATATTCTGTGGTTTTGTAGATCTTCTCTTTTTCTCTTAGCTGATTATAGTGATATGTAGTTTTTTTCTGCATTTAAGTTCCGGTCAGACAAATTCAAAAAAAATGACCATAAACTAATAAAACTACTACTTTCTTACTCCATTATACTATTTTTCTGTTTTAGGAACACCTGAATCAACCAGTCCAATTTGAGAAAAAAAAATTTTAAATAAATGATAAACGATACAAGAATTATACTTATTAAAAATATATATGAGATAATTAGGACATGTTCCTGTTTAGTATCAAGTCTGTATTTAGAGAGGAAAAATTTTAAAATTTCAATACTTCTCATGTAAATCCCTTTTTAAGAATGCTTGGGTAAGAATCCACAAATAGTGTATTACCCAAAAAGTATTAAAATCGGGCAATTTTTTACTTCGACTACATACATAAGTCAAAACAGGAGTAGGCCGAGGAGTAGGCCTTAATTGTCTAATAAAGATATGATTCTAGTAGTCAGAGACCATAATGAGGCAATATGAATGCAAAGTTAGGGCCTAGTTTTCAATGGTATTTTCAATTATATTTCGTGCTAAATCATTGGAAAAATAAGTTGTATCCGGAACATTCTTAAATACGTTACATAAATTCTGAATGAGACAAAAAAGGATATTGACCTGAAACGTGCCAAAGTTTCTCAAAACTGAGAACTACTCTGATAAATACGTTTTTAGGTCCACTGCGAAGGAGTTAATTTGTTCAATAAAAATATCGAATTGAACAGATACAAACTCATCGTTCTCAAACTCAATTTATTATTAAAATTGAAACGAGCTTGTCAATCTGAACTTACATTACACAGATAAAAACTTGAAAATCTCCATCTAAATTTTCAATAAACCATACCGATATTAAGATCAACTTTTCAATTAGAGCTTCCTTTCAGTCATTTATATATCTAAATTCCAAACTCAATAAATATTATGAGGCCAAAAAAATTCCAGGGCGCACAAGTTCCAATTCAATAAATTTCTAAAACGTACAAGTTTGGAAATTGACCAAAAAGCATTGAACTGTTTCAAGGTAGTTTACTGAACTAAATATAATAAAACCATTTTAATATTGAAAAATGTTGCATTGAAGCTGTAAAATTGAAAATTGAATTTATAATATTATGTTGTTCTAAATTAAGATATTCAACTTCATAAAAATGATTACCTAAACATTTGAGATTCATCCTGGAAAATGCAGATTGGAAAATACATAAACAGAGACCTGTTGAATTAAACTATTTGCAATTTAATGTAAAACAAGATTACTTGGACAGAATTGCCACTGAAATCTTGTTAAAAAATTCCCGGTCATTTTCAATTTTAGAGATGTTTTGAACGAATATGAACGATAAGCTTAGTGGATTCAATAATTCGATAATTTTGAACTTTATACGGTGTTTTAAGATCATTTTCTTCTTTACATTTAATGCAACCTTTGGACAAAAATGAATAACCTTCAGTTTAGGAGCGCAGGAAATGGATTTTTTTGATCAATTATACAGTTTGGAGACTGTACATCAATAAATTTAACGTTCAACTGAATATGCAGTGGGTACTGGAGATTTTCAAATAACCAGGTTCGAGAAAGAAGCTCAAACATTACGCAAATTGAAACGTATCTACACTTTTCAAAATCAAGCCGCAATGTAGCATTCGAAAATAAACTGGCAATCACTAATTTTCAAAATGAAATGATTCAAATAGTTTCTTCTGAAATCGAACAATTTTAAACAAAAATTCAACAATTTGTGAGTGTAGAAGTTGAAATTGGATTATTTCAAAATAAAAACGTTTTAAATTGATTAATAAGAACATACCAAGGCCTAAAAAAGAAACCAATTGAAATCTGAGGCAAGATCTAAGATTTTGAATTTAATACAGTCATGAGTCAACAATACTGGAAATATGCACTTAAAAGTAAAAAAAGGGTTTATTCTTTAATTTGTATCATCCCAGATTAAACAAGTTAAATTAAGAAATGGCATTTTACAATTCAACATATCAAATCTTAAAAACTTCGAATTCAGCATCGAAAAGGGGCTTATTCTAATTTTAAAAGTTATTCAAATTCAACATGTCAAACACGGGCATTCAAAGTTCAGACTTTTTTTCACTGGAAATGTACGAACTATCTAACATTACGGAATCTTCCGCAAGGCCAACCCCTGTCCAGATCGTTCAGGGCTAAAGTTACTGAATTTTATGTAAATCTAGCGCTAGCGCTATATTTGGCCAGGGCAGTCTAACGGAAAATTCCGTAACACCAGTTAGTGCCGAAAAAGTATGTGATTTCCGGTACAAATTAATTTCACTGTCATCTAAACGGTTCAGAATTGAATTATTCTAATGATAAGTTTAAAAAAAGGAGTTATTTGAAATTTAAAACAATGAAAACCGGAAATTTGTGAATTAGAGTTGTGAAATTCGGACCTCTTTTACAAAGAAACCCCTTATTGAAACGGTTCAAGTTTTAAATTCAGGTGCACAATCGATGAAATGTTGTATTTGTATCTGTATTTTGAATTAAAAATAAACAATTAAAAAATATACTTTTCCAAACAAGAACTTTTAAAATTGAACTATTTTGAATCAAATGTTTTTAGGAGGAAACAATTTCAGGATTATCATTACACGCATCATTAATCAGTCTAAAAACTTTGAGATTTGATGTGCTTAACAGAGTGTTATTTCAGATCAAAACATTATACTTTTCTTATCCATAAAGTGGGATTAAAAGATATTGCCTTAAACACACTTTGGAGTACAAACTCTGAATTTTAAGTAACACTATTTAGTATCCACATTACATTAAAATAAAGACAAAAGTAACTATAATGAATTACTTTTGAGAAGTAATAAAAGTCAACCTAATAACATTCTATTATTAATATTAATGTGCCTTGAAAATTGGCCGGTGTCTCCGTTGATATCCTGCAGTAAAAACGGGACTAAAAAAATATTTGAAAAAAAAGAAGTTACATTATCGATTCAAACTTAAGAAATGTGAACAAAAAGAAAGATGGATATCGATAATCTAGGACTTTTATTTTCTCTTAATTATACCACGTACTTAAAAAGTAAAGATACTGGAAAGAATGGAATCAGCATCGAAATATATTTTTATCGTAAATCGATCAAATCAAACTTGAGGAACTACAGCAACTACTTTTGCTAGTGCACCTTATACATTCGAGAACTTGACCCCACTTAATCGATACCACGAGTCTTGAACCCAAGTCAAAACTGATCAAAAAATTTTCTTAATCACACAAGAAAAAAATTCACCAATTTTCCCTACAAAATCTGAACCTTCAAATAATTTTGAAATGAGACAAAAAACGTAGAATTTCGACCTGAAACGTGCCAAACTTTCTCAAAACCGAAAACTACTCTGAAAAATACGCTTTCAGGTCCACTTTCCTCCTTAATCTTCTAATCACACGAATCACACCGACCTTTAAATATTTCGTCGATCAAACGGCACACTCGACTCCCTGCACCAACTGCACTTTTCCTTTCGGAAAAATCGCCGAATTTCGGCAATCTCGGCAGAAAACTCCGCTTCGAATATCCTCCTGCATTTCTCGAAAAAAGCCGCAATCGCAAAGCCGAAATCCCTTTTCACCGTTTCTCCATTGCACTCGCACAATCAAAGCACCGACTCAGTAACTTTACTATCTCCCGAGAGCGAGACTAGAAAATCGCGAGTCAAATTTTGTTGTCGAAGTGTCTCTTGACTGCGTGAAAAGCGTCGTCGAAAAAGGTCGAAAAGCGTCGCGAAACTCGAGAAACTGGACTTACTTGCTCCAAATGGAAGGAAATGGTTCGAGGGACGCGTGGAACCAAGACCTTTCGGCAATTTGCATCTCCGCGGGGCAAAGATACTCGAACTGTCGGTATTAGAAAACAAAATGAAACTCCCGTTTTGAGGTTATGTTACCTGCCTATTGTAGACGCCATATTGGCTCCGTGACGTCAGGAATTCGGATCCCATCTAGTTGACACCGGGAATTTGGTACAAGAACCACACTAGATCTCTCTCTTCTTCGTCACACTCACGAAACTGACTTGATTAAAAACTGAAAAAATCCGAGTTTGGATTCTAGAGCGATTTCAAGCACTGGCTAGAGAAAAAAAGAACCACTTTTCCGTATCTGCTTTCTTATTAGAGTCTCGCCTAAGATCTTCTCAGACGGTGGAACATTTTGTTTCGAGGGAAGGATAGAGACTTTTAATTAGCGGAGTTTGGGATTTAATTTGATGTTAGATGGTTAGATGGAGACTCGGGGTTTTTTTCTGGTTCAACGCGCTACGCGACGTCGCATGACGGATTAAAATGTCTCACGAGGCAGGGAGGGAGATTCACTAAATCGCACTGACTTTCTTCTTCATTGGCCGACGGCGACGATCCTTCCTGCAAGGAAGCGAGAGAATCTCATCCGGACGATATCCGCGGTCGATTGTCAATTTGCGATTTATCCCTTTGCCTTTTTTGCACCGACACTTCTGTAAACAATGTCTGGAATTCGCGACATGAGGGTTGCGTTTAAACTGTTTAAACTTTCGTCGGGGTGAGGAAAAGGGTTTAGTGGGAACGGGGGAACAGGGTGGAGGAGTTCTAGGGAATTTCCTGGGGTGTGGATTTTTATATATTCTAAAGGATTTGAAGGCTACTAGGAAAGTATGAAATTAGGTCAGAAATTTATTCTACAACATTTGGATTTGACAATCTTTAGACTTAGGGAGAAAATAGTTCTATATTGGTGCAATTGGTATAAGAGAACGATTCTTGGGTTCTGACATAAAAAAACTTGCGATTATCATGACATCTGGAAGACACTATAAGCTGACAATGACAACCGGCGAAATCTAGTGACTTTGTAAATAATTTGGAAGGGCAGAGGCAAGGGATAAGGGAGGAAATGATATTTCAACAAGTATTTGCCTGCTTCCTTTATCGACTCTAAATTTCAGAGGATCTCCACATGCATCAAAATTGTTATGAAAAGGTAAAACGCATTGTAGAATTTTTCAATAATATATTTGAATGATCAGATTCAAGAGATTTTTCATCAGTTGTTTCACGACATGAATTTCAATGATTTGTGTATCCTATATGGCATTAAGATAAACGATTTTATTGCCTTTAAAAAAAAATATTTTTTCTCCATTTTTCTAGACAATCCAAGAGGAAGAATCGCCCTAAATGAATTGCAAATTTTGGAAATTAAGCAATTTCCAATACAGTTACAAATTTAATCTCCATCTTAGGTATACTCAACCCATATTAGAATTTGATTGTTGGATCTAGAAAAAAGCTAATAAAATAATGTATAATTTCAACAGTTTTGTTTTTGCACAACCGTGTAGTTATATATCAGCAACGTAATGCAATTCGAAATTTTTTTCTGAATCTTTTTAATTAACTTCAAATTTTCAAATTCTTCGCAATCTCAAATTTTTTTATTTTACTTTAAATTTTTAAAATCTCTATATTATTCCGAATTCATGGACCTGATTGAATTTCATGAATTCATTAAATTCTGTCAATTCTTTACAATAGTATTTGATTATTCTCTAAAAACCTATACCAAAAAGTGGTCATAACGTTTCGATACAATTTTTATCTCATGACGGCCGAATTCTTCACGAATTTATTTATACACAAAGATCTGATATCTTGTAACTTTTCTGCTAATTTTTGTGTACTCCCTTCTCTGTTTGCTCCTCTACTCACAGAGCAACCACATAATTTTTAAATTTTGTGGATACGTCTAGTGACTTCCAGGTGACATAAAATAGCCAATAGACAGCGCTTCGATTGAATAACCTTGGGATACGTTCTAAATCTTGTGTTTTACACTTTTACTAGAGAAAATTAAAATTATTCCACAAATGCATTTCATATTACTTGGTTTAGACAATGATTTTTTACTTTTTAAAAACGAACAAGTTTATTTCGGGAACAATTCTTTCCTCATGAATTCTTCTAAAAAATATGAATTGAAAGTAAGTAACCATGAGTACCAGACTCCTCACAGGATTATTAAAAATAAAGTTTTGCCTTTTTAAACATTTACAATTTATGTAAATATCCAAAAATCTGAATGACCGTTTCTCTATGAAAAAATACTTCATTTAATGAATTCACGAAAAATTGGCAATCATCTAAGGAATGTCTAAAAATAGAGAAATTAACAGCTTAGTATTTATTGGGTGTATTGTTTGCCTAGCTAGTAACAAACCATCAATTATCAACCTTAGTGAATTCCTCGAAATATCCCTATGACCATTGTTGGCTATTTACCGGTAAATCAAGTTCAAAGTTTACCTACGATTGATCAAACCTTCGACAAGACAATAGAGTTTATTTGTTCTTCAAAGTCGTTTGAAGAAGTTTAATTTACATTTCCGTTAAATTGCAGAAATTGAGTAATCTTCTTCAACACAAAAGCATGATTGATTATTTATTTAATCAATAAATAATTAGGTATAATCAGAACTTGAGATTCCGGTCCTAAATGCTAAATCTCTGGTGAGGAAGGAAATTACCCAGTTTTAAAATGGAAACTAATGATACTTCACCAATATCAAGATTTCTGTGTTACCAACCATCGGTATTCAAGCGTATGAAGAATAATAAATTCTCATATTATTCATAGAGGATTCTAAAGGTCAAATTCAGCTTCATTGAAATAAGCATACATAGTAAAATTAAGAAATGTACTCAAAATAATCTGTAGCTTAAAATTTAACCAATAAAAAATGTAATTTGTCCTTTTGAAGGAAGTTATGCCCAAACTCGAATAGAGATGCTATAATACTCTTCATTTATTTGAATTAAGCCAACGAGGGAGTAACACAAGGTAAAAAAATCTTAATTGGTTTGAATTTTCGCGGGAGTTTTCTGACGAGTTTTCATATCGTCTAAAAGGAGATTAGATCTATCCTTTCGAAGTATATATTGCAGGATAAACTGTGAAAAATTGAGAGAAGGAATATTAATGAAATTCAATGATCAAATATTCCATGATATCCTTACTTGAAAAACTCCTTCATTACGCCATAGCCTCAGTCCTTGCCCAGACAAGTGTTCCTGAAATGGATTTAGAGTTGACTTTAGTCACCGGTTTGTGAAGTTAACACCAAAATAAAGAAAAAAAGAGTGTCTGCCAACATCAAGAACCACTCTGCAAAGCTCCCTATGAACATTTTCTTCAAACTGTACAATCTTAAAATTCCCCAGCAAAACATGTTGGATCGAAACCGGAAGCAAGATCTGGCGGGAATTCTAAGAAGCCCCACTTTGAAGGTAAGTTTCCGGTTCTGCATAAAATGGCATTCTAAGGAATTTTCTTCGACGGAATCTCAGTGAATAGGGTCACTAAATCAATGCTTTGACACTTAAGGACCTTAATCTTTGATATGAAAAAATCCCCTTTTATTTTCATATGGGTGAGTTCAATTGCTTTGATTATTATTGCATTCACCAGTTTACTTACGGGGATGATTTTTCCAAGAATTTGCTTACACGCGATCCTGGCGGAAATCTAGAGAAATTACTCGAAATCAATAAAAAAAATTGGTGATTTCAAGTAATTTCCCTAGATTTTCACCCGTATCGTATCTTGAGTGTGAGGACAATGATGGCGACTCCAAATCTGGGTAAATCTAGAGTTAAATCCGGTGCCATGGCGTGGAACAAGATAATTTTTGAGAGAAAAGGAGGGTATTTGATGAAATAAACCTCAGGAATGTGACACTACGATGTCCCGAGCACGTTTTATCCCGAACGACAAGAAATCCCGAGCGGTGAATGTCCCGAAACGTGAATCTTCCGATCGCGAAATAGGATAATAACGCTCCGGTATATATGTTACCAGATTTTCCATTGCTGATAAAGTGAATTTCGCTTATAACCCGTTTGCTTTTTACTGATAATGGATAAGTGAATTGCTAAACGCTAAGTCGTACCATGTTATACCTACGGCTAGTATCACATCTATAGTTTTAATTACCAACAATCAGTAAGGTATTTATTCTCATTATTAAACATTTTTCGTGCTTTTTTCCTCAATTCTCGAGACTACCTCATTTTTGTGATTAGTTTCCCATTTTAGAGTTTTATGTTACATAAGCGCCCTTAAAAAACTCAAAATAATTATAACTTGTAAATTTTATTGATAAATTAAAAAATAATAAAATATGCAGGAATATGATACACCTGGATGAATTCTCACTTCTTTAACGCTGCGAACGCATAGAAGCTTTCCGTAGCTTCTTTCCAAAAATTATTCACATTAAAAATGAATAAAAAAATCCGTTGTGCGGCCAAACTGTATGAAATAGGAAGAAATATACGAGAAACGAAAAAGTCTCGGGAAAATAAATTGTTCATTCAAAAAATATATACAAATTTTGATAATTATATAAACAGGACGATTAAAATTTATTAGTTCCAATATCAATGCTCATTATGAATTGTAATATCATAATAAATTTTTCTTGAGTGCGAAGCACGAGACACGTGATTTGAATGCAATCGTTAAAGCCGAAAAAACTTTAACAAAAATAAATTCACAATGATCAAATTTCAGCAGCCGACGTCTGGTTTTTCAGTTTCAAAAGATCTATGCACAATTTTAGGCAGGCGCGTATCCAGGGGGGGTTTAGCCCCCTCCCCTCGGAATTTTTGACACTCTGCATTCCGGGCTAGCGCACCCTAGGCATGCTGAAACTTATAGCGAGCTGCGGGCCCAGCGCGCATTGAGAGTATGTCCGTGCAGCGGGTATCCTTTTTTTTAGACTCCCCGCGAGTTAAAAAAATTTGGTTCTTTTGGTTGATTCACGGTAAAAATAAGTGTGCAAATTTGGATGTATTTGAACTTGGTACCCATGAGATAATTATTTATATATAAGTGAAGGTTTAGTATAGAGTATTAATTTATTTCAGTGTATTGAGTCAAAGAAATGATTTCTTCGGACTCCATTTCTTTGATGCAAAAATGTATTTTACAATTTCGGATTATGGGATTATTGACTCAAGGAATTGATTTCTCTGAGAGTAAGAAGCTAATTTTCTTGAATCTCACATTTGCGCTCGAAGAAATATTTATTCAGTTCGAAGATGTATAAAAGCTTCCAGTTGAACACTATGCTATTCAAATTTAATAATTGATTGATGCGTGGATCAAGTATCATCCATGGTTTCTTTGAATGAAAGAATTATTCAAAACAATTAAGGAGATATTATTTAATTCGAAGAAACATTTTATTTCATATGGAGAAGTTGTTACTCTTATTTCAATAAGACATTCCATTAATCGAATGAAGTAATTTGTTTACTCAAGTAATAATTTATTTACTTCAAAGAAAAGTTTCTTCCGACTAATCAATTTAGGTTTTTCGAATCGAAAAAAAATTCAGAAAACTGAAAGAGATATTATTTAAGGCCATGTTGAACTTACCCGATTCCTACCTTACCGACATCTTTTTTTTGCAACAACTCACGTCTACACTGTAATAGATATCGAGTTGATATTTTGAGAAAAGCCTTAGAAAACAATAAACTACGTTTGTATACAACATTTTGTTCAAA
>WSXT02192222.1:0-19650 GCA_011762715.2 Neuroterus valhalla
AAATCAGCGAAATGTTAATATTAATGTTAATGTCAATATTTATAACGAGCATAAACATGTAAAAAAGCATTCTTTTTTAACTTAAATCATAATATGACTTTGATACATTGCTTCTAATTTTAAACATATTTTTCCATCTCCTTGAACAATTTCCATCCGCTCGAGCAGTTTTTCCCGATGACATCAGAAAAATTGAATGAAATAGAGTGCATATAATTCTTTTTCTGAGTGTTAATGCATAGAAGAAACATATCAACCATTTCCTAATTGTTCAAATAAATATTATTTGATCAGACAATTATTATGTTGCCAAGAATATTGTTCGAATTTTACTTTCCGAATCGTACACAATATTGAATGATTCCGAAGAGTAGTAAATTTTTCCAAGAGATTTATGTTATTGTTCATAAAATTATTTTTTTTAAATTCTCGTCAGACTGAGTATCGATGGTTTGCATCTTCTCTTGTCCACTATTGAATGAATCATGTAAGTTCGCTGATGTAAATTATGATTCAAGTTTAAAAAGACTGCTTTTTTACATGTTTATGTTCATTATAAATATTGGCATTACCATTATTATTAACATTTTGCTGATTTCCGTTTACCTTCTTACGATACTTTATAACACAATTATAAGTACTACAAGTAGTAAAATATGATGGAAAAATTTTTCCAGATAACAAGAAAGGACATTGTCTTTGGACAAAAATAATATTTGGCGATTAGCGTTGAAATAAGACTGCAAATAAAATGGATTGAGATTAAATTAAATAAGAGGATTTGAAAGTTATATAGATATTAGGCACACATCAATATATATTCACGAATATAATTATATGTTCGATATTTCATATCAACGATCTAAAAAAAGTCTTGGACAAATAAAAATTGTTCAAACAATGACATGACGTTCTCAACCGAATTCACTTCTCCTTGAAATCGTTCAATATTATGTTTAATCCATAAAATACGAATAAAAATATCTTCGGGAAAATAACTGTTTAAATAAATAGTATTTGTTTGATCAATTGAAAGAAAGTTAAAATAATGCTAAATTACTCATTTTTAACGTACAAAGTCAATGAACATATAGCTGCGGAATCGCAAGAAAGAGTAGATATCAAATATGATGTTTCTGAAGTTTTTCTCCAGAATTAAAGAATTCATATTTTTAATTACCTCTCGCTGAGAAAGGAACCACGAACCAGGCATCGGTCGTTCGAGTTGCTCTCATCGACCGTATAGGGGAGCCGCAGCTTGAGCACAGTCCCATTCCGTGTCGCGACGAGCTCGAGCCGGGCATCACACAATAGAAAATGTCAGATGAGTCTCCAGGTAGTCCACGGTACCCTGAGATCGTCTTAAACCGATATTTTTTATAAGAATTTCAGGTACCTATCGGCATATTGTTATTCCAGTAATATCCGTGCACTTTTCCGTGTGGGTATGCTTTTGATAGTAACCCATGTTCAAAAGATACTCTTTTCGTCAAGAGAGCTACCATTTGTGCCGCTGCTTTTTCTTCGAAGTCTCTCTGATTATCTTGATTGTAACGTACAATTATATTAGAATTCCAAGACCCTGCGCCATCATTCCTGTGATTTTCAGTGATTTAGAGCAGGAAGCTAAATTCGCTATTGAAGATTTTTCCGTTTTTACCTTTTAACCGGATGGGATGCCGATTTCTGCCCTGCTTTAGGAGGCCAAACGTTTGACTCCTCACTACTTGAATCTTCTTCATCGGAAGTAGTGTATCCACTAGCAACGTTGTCATCGCCACTATCACTTACGGAAGATGTAAAAGAAGATGCATCCGTGGCTTGCGAAGCCTGTCTCATTTTTCGGGCGACTTTTTGAGATTGTGCGCTAGGTTTTCTCAACCCTGATCCACCCCAGATTTTACCTGTCGATTACTTTCATTGTAAGAATTAATAATGAATATTTAATCAAGGTGAATTCAATTCATTTGTTTTTCTAAATAATTACCAAGTAAGCCAAGTTTTGGTCTCGGAGGTACTAATTCAATTCCTTCCCACCACATAGTTTCCTTGCAAGCTAGTTTCCCTGGCGGAATTGACGAATCTCGCGGTGCTAATCTAGTTATTTTTTCTGGGAAAAATAACTGTGGTGGTTCAATTACTATTAAGTCTCGGTAAATCGCGATTATGTTCGAAATGCCTTCTTCTTGTTCTGATAAAAAAAGAGGTGAGTGTTCCTGAAATTTGAAATGTTAAATTGTATTTCAAATCGTTTAATTTTTAATTCCACAACTTGCAAAGTTTTTTTTACTCTAAATCTGCATCCTTCTTTACTAGGCAGAGCTTCAAATCTGTAGGCCCTTCGACTGCAACAAGGATATCTTCCGAGTGGAAAGGGAGTCGCCCTTTGTTGTTCAAGTACAAAAAACTGTGGGCTTTCGGCATGATAAGAACACCAATCTATTTGGTTAGCAGGGAAATAATTTTCACATTGCTGACAAGACAGAAAATGACAATCGCCCCATAGTCGCCAGTAAACTTTTCGCCAAGACCTCAGTTCTGTTCGAAGTGTGATAATGTATTCGTTCAAGTTCCAGGCAGAATCCCTTCAATGTAAGAAACATTTTTTTTCAACCAGAGTGTTCTAAGAAAATGAATATTTGTGGCAAAAAAACAAGCCTCTCACCTTACTTTTTTTTAACCTGTTTCCCTAGAAATTAACGTACCTAATATGTTTGCTATGAAGATCTCCTTTGCTGTCTAATCTCATAGCACTCGGAACACAAGGAACAGAATCAGAAACCGATCTTACAATATTTTTCCCACATTTACCGCATTTGAACAACGTAGCAAGAGAACTAAAATGCCCTCTTTTATTATCTGGAGTTGGCTCTGCTAGTGACATGATCAACTTGCAAAACAGGCGACTCTGTATTTTATCTTTTCTGTCTTTCATCATCTCAACGTCAGCGTTGCTGAACAAATTGGCAAATCTGAAATAAAAGAAATTGAATTTCTTGGTTTTTGGATAATATATAATTAGACAACAAACCTTGAAAGAAGATTGTCGTTTAGACAAGTCAAGATTGTTGAAGTTTTAAGAACTTCAGACATATTGTGGTAGCAATAAGTTAGACAGCTTTCTAATAATGGTTCCATTTGTAGAAAAGAGGCAGATACCATTATAGGAATAACATTACTCGCTTCTAAAACGGGCCATTCGGATTTTTTAATTATATCCTTTTTTACCCATCGCATTAACCAATCAAAAATTACTATGTCGCAATGGACAGATATGTCCATTTCTTCTAATTTCTGACCATCAGTCACGTCAGCGAAATAGCACATTTTTTGAACTAGCAGTTTTTGAGGACACCGAAAATCCCTTTTGATGTTCTTGGCCTCATCGCAAACGTGGATTTCTACCTCAGTTCTTTAAGAAAGAGTATTTTTTTGTATTTTAGGTTCTTTCAGATTTTGATTGCTTCATTTGAAATCAAAGGCCTTTAAATTCTATTAAAAATAAGCGTAGGTGCAAAAGATTGATTTTCAACTCAGCAAAAGTAAAAATATTTCTTACATATACATACTCGATAGCCTTTTTCTGCTCCTTTTTTTTGTAATTATCTTTATCCTTTAATATCGAAATTGATGATTTAGATTCAACGTTACCAGTCGATCGAGATTTTTTCAAATCAGGATTCAATAAAGGTTTTTTTATGTGTGGTTGAGAAAAGGCAGGTTTTGATGTCATATGAGGCAACACAGAATCCAGCAAACCTTCATGAAGAACATCACTTAGTTTCTTCTTCATTGCTGTTGCCAACAGGTTTTCTCTACTTCCCTGACTTTCAGGAGAACTTTTTCTCCTTATACATTCTTCGATTGAGACATTTTTCTCATATTTTTCTTGCTTTTCCTCAGTCTCTTTGTTTCGAGCAAGATAGGGTTGAGAAATACTGGGTAAAGATAGTGTTTCAAAGTCCTAAGAATTGAAAGCTCATATGTATTAAGAAGTACTGTATGAAGTCTAAATTGAATATGCTAAAGTTGTTATATCAATTGTAATTAGAGTATAATTTTTCTCACTCGGCTTCGACTGATTTGGGGTAGTTTTTTCGAACTTCGTGATGACCTGATTTTCTCAAGAGTAGAAGATGTTCCTGGTTGAGAACTCCTTAATTCCTCGGTTTCTATTATTATATCGTTGAATTTAGTATTCAATTTTTCGGAAGTATTTTCCTTTGTGATTAGATCTAAATTCGTTTTTGCTAGTGCACTCCAATCTATTTGGGTATTGGCATTTAAATCCGAAGACAATTCGTCAAAACTGTCATTTACTTGATATGCAGTTCGCATAAAATCAAAAAATGTTCGCATTGATATTTCTGGATATTTTTCTTCTTTCGAGGATTGGAGTTCTTCAGGTAATTTTTTTGTATATGTGCTTTGCACATTTCGTAATACTGGGTATCCTTAAATGTAAATTAAAGGAATTTCAAATTATTTAAATTCAAGTTATCATGTATTTTCATATATTATGTTTCTGATAATTATTCAATAACTATTTTTCCTGCAAAGGCTCGTCTGAAAAGTGTGTAGGTTGGAAAATTCGCTTGAATTATCAATAGTTTTCCTGCAATCAAATTGGAAATGCTTTCTATTTTCTAATCGCTACACATCTTACCTACTTCTGCTTCTTTTGATAGGTTTGAACACATTTTTCTATTATCTTTTGTAAAAAAATTAGTAATATTAAAACTTTTCAAAATTGAATGAAACTCTTGGAAGTGTCGGGAAATATTGTGTTACATTCAAACTAATGTTGGAATGGAGTCAAGTTAATTTCTTTAACTTTTTTATACACCATATGAATTTTTTGTTAGTTATGTCCATTTTGCATACTAATAAAAAGTTGAAATTGGGACGTGAGAGTTTGACAGACTGAAACGCAGGCCGCCTTTCATGGTTTCCAAGGTGCCTCGTACATATAGATCAAACATTCAACTGTGCATCAAAAGCGCTAGGTGGTTGACAATTTGTCTTTTTAACGTATGAGAATAATGTATAATAGCGCTCCTGAAACTTTCTTTTAAATTCGAGGTATTATTTTTGCGATGGGCAATCTTTAAGTGATAATAATACCTAATCATTTCTAACAGAGAAGATTTTCGTCATTTTGGTTTTTTGATTCCCTGTAGTTCTTTTTTTTCAATAATATTTGTTTAGTTTTGAGCGGCCAGGGTTATGGATAATAAGTTCAATAGATGTTCTTAGATGTACATACAAAAATTGCTATTATTTATGTAGGAGAAAGCGAAAGCCAGGGAATGTTAAGAACGGCCAAAACACAAATACAAATAGAACCTGAAAAGAATTCTAATCAAATACATAAGCATGAATCAGTTTAAATTATGGAACACCAATCACAGATGATTTACGAAAATTTCTCTTGAAGTTGTTAGAAGAATAGGTTACCACTGCGCATGCGATTTTGTAATAAAAAAACCTTTGCAAAAAGCAAAGAAAATGTCCTCTCTCTCTCTCTCTTATCTCTAACTCCTATTTGTGGTATTCACTAGACTAGTGTTTACACACCAAAAACCTCACATACTCAGTCACAAGTGTCTATTTTGTATTTTTAAAAGCCAAGCATATCTCGTGCACGCACGCATGTATTTTTTATATGTGTTTTCTCTCTGCTCTTTCCTAGCGATTGCTACCGATGAGTGCTTCGCTTAGGATGTACTAGACTAGACAATGTACAAGTTATTGCCTTATTATTAGCAGGATTATTACTATGATCGCTGCTTAGTGTGCGACAGACAATGAAGTGACAGTGGTGACAGATGTGTCGTGCAAAGTCAGTGGCTCCGATCTTCCCCAATTCTAACGAAAATGAGCTAATGTTCCTGCGATTTTAGTGTAAAATATATTTCAAGGCTGCAGTGAATATGGCGAAAGATGATGGGGAAGATCTTTTACCCGACAAAGACGCCGCAAAGGGGTTTTACGCAAAGTACGAACCTAAAGAGATTCTCGGAAGGTTCGTCATATATTTTTTTCATGTTTATCAAAGTCCTATGAATTTTCTTAATATCATTTGGATTTCAGCGAGATGGTCATTTATAAAACGCATAATACTTGAATTCCCTTATGAATATTAAATTAAGAGCGTCAAACAGAACAAATCCAACATATCTATAAAATCTAACCTTAAAATTATGTAATCCACAATGTCATTATCTGTTTATTTTTTATAAAAATAATTAACGAGGCCAACGACACGTGCTTTTTGTGTAGCTTATTCCTGTACTTGTGCTTGTTATATCGAGAAAAGCGTACGTCGTTAACTACTATTTTCTTATAGTACATCTTTTGCGAAATGGGCAATATACTTTTTGAAGTTTCGATAATTGATTGAGTTTTATTGATAAGAGGTGTTATATTCTTCATGTTAAATTGAATCTCAAATTCGATTTTATGTTTACTATATAGCTCAATATTTTGCACCATCTTTGTAGTAAAAGTAACTAGGAGTATTCTTTCCAATAAGTCTTTATAAGGTTGTTTATTACTGAGGCTGAGAAATAATGTTGTTTTCTGCCCAAAGGTTACGCGTGATTAATTTTGTATTCATTTGTAGAAAGTTTCATCGACATAAGAATTTCTTTTAGGCTTGATAAATTATTCGTATGTGAATAAAGCATTTTTCGTGAAAATGAGTTCATGCCCTTTGAACTTATGTGCCTGTTAATAATTTCATCATATTATGAATTCTGACTTTCCAAGTTTAATAAAAGAGGGGTAAATTCAGTAAATGTTTTGTTAACACAAAACGAAATATTTTTCAGGGGAATTTCCTCGACTGTGAGAAGGTGCATTGAAAAAGAAACAGGCATAGAATATGCAGCAAAAATAATAGACATAAGTAATGAACCGCACGATGGCACAGATGCACACTGTATGAGGGAATCAACGATGCAAGAGGTGCAAATACTTCGGAGAGTGGCTGGTCACCCTTTCATAAGTAATTCCTATTTTATGAAAACCTCATATAAAATTAGGAAATCATGAATGGAGTACCTTTAATTCTAAATGAATTTGTTTCAACAGTTGAACTGCACGACGTATTTGAATCTAATACCTTCATCTTCCTGATATTTGAGCTTTGTAAAAATGGAGAGCTATTCGATTATCTCACGTCAGTTGTTACTCTATCTGAAAAAAAGACTCGTTATATTATGAGGCAGGTATTTGAAGGAGTTCAACACGTTCACAAGCAGGGAATTGTGCACCGAGATTTAAAACCAGAGAACATTCTACTTGATGATAGTCTCAACGTCAAAGTCACGGACTTTGGTTTTGCTAGAATTTTGAAACCTGGTGACAAACTTTACGGTTCGTGCTTCTCACTTTCTCCATCTAATTTCAAGCACCAAAATTTAAAATAAGTAAACATTTTGAAGGGTTAAAAAAATATTTTTGTATCTTTGCAGATTTATGTGGAACTCCTGGTTATTTAGCACCAGAGGTGCTTAAGTGTAATATGTTTGAAAATGCTGAAGGCTACGGTCAAGAAGTCGATGTGTAAGTGTTTCGAAGAATTATTATATATTGATGGAGTTCAGGTAATGCTCTTTTTTTTTGTGCTGCATAAATTATTTTTTTGTATGAGGAATTTTAGAAAATTTCAAAAATTCTGGTAGTAACACCATTTTGAAATTTTGAGTCACCTTTTTTTTTAATTGTAATATTTCCGACACTTTTTTTGTATTTTAATGAAACTTATTTGCATATTATGAAACGAAATTCAGTTCCATATTTAAAATGAAGGCCTTTCTTCCGAAATTTGGTTAAAAAAAAAACGAATCAAAAGTTTTTATCCAATTTCCCACGGGAAACGCATTTCTTTGCATTTTAAAAAATCAGATTATTTGTTGTTTTATCTTTCATTCAAAGAATAGAAATCCTTGTACATTAATCTAGTTCGCGAGTAATAGATATATTTGATGAGCCGTAGTCCAGTCGAATGCTTGTGATGCCGCACAGTGCCACCAGTTTGGATTTTTCAAATACTGATTAGTCTGCAGGTCTGAATTTCCATCCGATTAGGACGTTTCTTCAAGAGACCTCTTTGAACAAAATTTTGTTCTCCATTTCTACAAAAAACTGTGTGGAGTAGAAATCTGAAAAAGCGTATTTTCACCAGAATGATTTTTTAACGTGCAAAAAATGAAGCTCGAAGGCATATGATTGACTGAAACGAATGCAAACACATTATAGGAACATGAATAATCAATTTTTAAATGAATATGTTTGTTATAAACAAATTTGTGCATGTAACAACCAAAAATCTATAAATGCATCGCGGATATTTGTAGTTGTGTTTCAAAAATTGGTTTAGAACAATTAGAATAATTATGGAATTGATTATTGATGTTCTGCTCACGAATTCGCATTCGTTTGAATTTATTCTTTGCAAGTTGTAATTAATTTTGATGGGCATACCGTTTTTTTTTACTTTTTTCCTTAGCAAAGTTCTTGTAAAATCAAAAATTTTTTTTGAGGACTCTGCAGAATTTATTCAACTTTGATTCTTAAAAAAAAATGTCTCATTCGGAAGTCAAAAATTGAATCAAACTATTTTCAGAAGTTTTTTTTTTGTAAGAGTTGAAATTTTTTGTTTCTTTTATATATAACCCAATTATTTTCACAGCATGCATATAAGTTTCATTAGGATCCCAAAGAAAGTGTCGGAAATATTTCGATCCAAAAAAAGAGGGACCTTAAATTTCAAAATGGTGTAACTTTTAGAATTTTTGGAATATATAAATCCTCTAGCCGGAATATATAACATATACAGCACTACAACTCCGCTAACTTTTAATAAAATCGATACTATAGGTAAATGTTACAATATTCCTGACGTGGAAAGCGTCAGGAGCCAGGCCTATTTGGAGAAAAATTCAGAAGTACCCCCGAAAACCTCCCAGCCACCCTTACAAAAAATATTAAGTCTTGAACGTCATCACAGAGTGTGAAGATCGGTACTGGTCGCAATAATCTAAATACGCATTCTGAGATCAGTCTCGATTTCTACACATTATTGAAGCATGTTTAATGATACTTTAATTCACGCATTCTGGTTGACTGTGTGGATGTAAACTGATTGATTAAATGAAATTGACAAATTTGGATTTTCACAGAGCGATTAGATTCAATAACAATCAGAAATTCATTTTCACAGACTCAGCGTAGGATTTTGGTTTGCTAATTGAAACATAAAATTGAACTAATAATTTCAGCTGGGCCTGCGGAGTTATTATGTTTACTTTATTGGTTGGTTGTCCACCCTTCTGGCATCGGAAGCAAATGGTTATGCTTAGGAATATTATGGAGGGAAAATTCTCATTCACATCTCCAGAATGGGCAGATATAACAGGTAAATCGACCACATTACTGATATTATTTTCTTCAATCTAAAGTTTTAATTATTATTTTCTATGAGAATTTGAATTTATCAATTTGATTAATTTTTGCAGATGCTCCGAAGGATTTAATTAGGAAATTATTAGTCGTTGATCCGAAAAAAAGGATATCAATACATGAAGCCCTGGAGCACTCGTTTTTCCACACAGTGGTGAGTGATTTTATTTTGCAAGAACACAGGTTCCCGTAATGTCAGGGCGCATTGCTTCTTTCGCAGTGTGTATTATAACTGGACATGTTGAACGAATTTTATCAATGCATGCTTGACGGAAAAATTCTTCCTTGTTTTTTACAAATAATTGTTATCATACACAGTATTTTCAAATCATTCTTCACGCAAGCTTATACACACCTTAGAAATGTCTCATCAAGCGAAAAATGAACATTAAAGAACTTTATTATTTTTCTTATACTTACTTCTTAATTCTTTTAAGGTTAAAATTTTCTTGTTTGAAAATTTTAAGTTATTTTAAGTTATTGCCTTATTTATACGTGTACGTTACAGCTGTGGGACCAAGACATCGCTCCCCTAAAGCGTTCTCTGTCATCTAATTCGCGACGTCTGAGTAGGATATCTCAGTTAGCTTTGGTAAATTGTATTACTATCATTAATTTCTTTCTTTCTTAATGTGTTAAGTTGAAAGCAATCGCTCTTATTGTTATTTACTTTCTTCAAATTAATCTTAGTGATTTTAACAAACTTGTTTTTTGAAATGTGTTTGCATAATTTTGTTTGATTTTTTCTAAATTCTTTGCGCTCTGTTACATGCGACTTGTAATTTAATTTCATCGGATTTTTATGACACATTTTTGGGACTACTCTGCTCCCCCGTGTTTAGTCTCGTTCACGAGAAAAATTCTCGGGAGACTGTTCTCGGGGAAACTGAACGCGGGGGAGCAGTGTTAAAAACAAAACACATATGTTTCAAAAGTAAGCCAGTAATTAGAAAACGATAGTTACAAAAACATACTATGTAGACCAATTTTTTCAGAAATTATTGGTTACCAAATTTTTTTTAGATCTCAAATTTATTGAAAGTACTTAACAAGTTCAATAACTATAACTGTTTTTTGTTATAACAATGTAATGATGACACTTTTAAGTGAAGATTTACACGTACACATCCGCTACATTTGCTTATAAAAGTTTTTTCTCTCTTGCTATACAATAATAATTCTATTTAACATTTCTTTCTGAAGGTTTTTTAACACTTGAATTCTCCCTTCTTTACTGCTTAAATTAATATTATAGGTTTTGTTGCTAATTTATTGTATACTACATTAACAATATGTATTCAAAACAGTAGAAATGTAGATGTAGTTGCAAGTATGTTAAGAAAAAATAATTACATTAATAATATTCTTTTCATAAAATAAAATGAATAGACTGTTTTCTATTTTAGTAGAAAACAGGAGCTAGAGTATTTACTAGTAGAAAAATTAGGGCGAGACTAAACTCCTTATGCTGTATGCAAAATTGTAATCTGTTTTCCAGGGATAGTTCAACTTGAAGTTCATGTATGACTTTTACTTTAATGCAGGAACTTAAGGCAAAATCATTTAATGCAAGGAAACGATTTCAACTAGCCATTCTTTGCGTGCGAGCGGTTATTCGCATCAAAAGATTGCACACAACTCCAGAGGCTCTCTCTATCAGCGTGGCTTGTGACGATCCGTACCGAATCAAAATTTTACGCAAGGTACGTTTGCTTTATCGTTCCATTTGAGTAGCTAAATAAACTCGCGGAATTTTGCGAATCCTCACTTTTTTCAGACTTTTCTATGATTGAAAATATTTATATTGTTGTGTCTACCCATCGAAATAGGAGAAATTGACCATGAATTCAGGTGCAAATAAAAATGCAGTCACTCGTTCAAATAACTAATATTCTCAGTTTATTACTTAGTGGAATTGATTGGAATTCTTTATTGGATTGTTCTCATTTTTGTGGAGAGTAGCTTCTACGTCGCTGCAGACAGTGCTTACTTGAAATTATTTGAAAAACCAGTGATTCTGGTTCTTACTTTAGGGATGAATAAATGTGTGCAGAGGCACTAAATTTCAAAAACGTGGGCCACTCAAATCTTTAAGTGGATGAGACAAATGGTGAAACATAAACTCCTTTTGAGATTATGCACAGAAATAGGCGGCTCTAAAAATATTGATGCTTCTGATGAATATTGCTGAGGGTCTCGAGAAATCTGATGTTACCAGTGCAGGATTAACCACTGGGCCAAAGTAGAAAATGGCCCACGATCCCATAGGGTCTGAGGATTCCAGAAGCCCTTTAGGCTTCTGTTACTCTCCCTGTTTAAAAAAACGTTAATTAAATTTAAAAATTATACCATCGGTAATTAGGGGCCCAGCGGGCTCCCCAGACTTACACTACTTTTCCTCTTTAAAAAAAAGCGTAAATTGAATGTTAGAATTAGACGATAGAAGATTAGGGGCCCATCAGAAAGGCCCTCGTAATTTTTTTTGTTTTTCGTTTCTAGAATAAATGGCAACAGAGGGCCCGGCGACTTTTGGTACTTTTCCTTCTAAAACTAGCGTTAATCATCGGGCCCCTAAGATTATTGTTACTTTTCTTATTTAGAATAGCTTCAATGAAATTGTCAAAATTACTACAGGGAATTTGGTGCCCAGTGAGCTTCTCATACTTTCGTTACTTTTACTTTTTGCGTTTCCTCCTTTTTAAAGAAAATCCCCTTTTTTCCTCTGTTCCCGAAGATCGACACCCTTTTCCCCTCTTTTTAATCAAATACACGATATTTAGAAATACAATATTGGAATAACGTGACATGAAAGCAGTATAGGTAACACAAATAAATATATTCATCTACGACGAGGAGCAACAAATTCTCAGTGTACCCTTTCTAGATGTATATATAATTTTTTAGAAATTTTTTCTGTTTCTCAACATTGTGGGCCAAAAGAACTTAAGCGTACATCGCTCAGATTCCTACATTCATATAAGTTCCCTAAAAACTTGAAAATGTTTATATCCCTCTAAGTTTAAAACCAAAAAATGATTTCCTAAATCTATATTTCACATATACTTATAAAATTCGTAGCCTCAATTAGAAGAAATGTATAAAATTTGAGTCTTTATTTTAAGATGATTCTGTTCCTTATATGGAATATGTTTTTAAAATATTTGGGATTTTACCATATCATATATATTGAGCTGGTAGAAATAAAAACCAGGGTGTAGATCAATATTTAAGCGTTAACGATTTTGAAAATCACTTTAAAGTCTGTCCAAAAAGTTGTTTGACTTGTCACGCCTTACATGGATTTCAGTACATTTTCGAATCGATTTAACGACAGAGATTTCAACGTAGAATATTAAAATTATAATTATTTTTGCTTAATGTTTTTCATAAACTCTTATGTCACGATCCATATTGTATCGTAATATAAAATGAGATATTTTAAAACAATAAATTCGTAATCAAATGAATCGCAGAACAAGTCCCTCTTCCTATATTTTTACATATTTTTATCTGCTCTGCATATATTTTGAATAGATTTTCGGCGATTCTTCTATCTTATCAAAGGTTAATTTTCTGCCAGGCGCCATTTAGCAACGTTCATCAAAAATGCATTCATGAAAAATAATGTTCAATATCTCCAGTTTTTTTGCCCTTTTCTGCGAAAGAATCATCCTTTTTCCTTTTTTTTTTTGAGCTAATTCTACGCTGCGCAACTTGCCATCAGGCAATAGTGGCCCAGCGGGTGCCTCATTTTTTCGTTACTTTTTTCTTTTAAAAGAGCGTCAACGGAATTTCGAAATTATACCTTCAGGAATCAGGAGCCTACGGGGCCTTCCATAAACCACGTGGCTTCTTTAATGGGGGGGGGGGGGCCGCGCGCAGGGCCGCGCGGGCGGGACCGCGCGCGTGGGGGGGGGGGGGGGGGGGGGGGGGGGGGGGGGGCGGAGACACACGGTATTGATAACAATGCTGGAGAAAATGTATTCCCTTTTATCGATTGTTTAAAAAGAATAAAAATTGAGTTTACCTCATAATATTTTCGTTATATTCTTGTTTTACAAGGAAAAGAAAAAAGCCACGTAGCACCCGGGGGGGGGGGGGGGGGCGACGATAATGCCTCGGGGGACCACATGGGGGGGTGGAGGGGTCAAAAAGGGGCAAAAATTGGGTCACATGGTTTGTGGAAACCCCCTTGTGGGAGCCCTCAACCTTTTGTTACTTTTCCTTCTTCACTTTGTGGACATGTAAAAGCCACTATTTATTATTAAATAGATCACCTAAATGATTTCATAATTTTGATTTAGAGTGTATTCTTCACATTTTTATGCGAATTAGGCAATGTTGGATTCTGAATGAGCACTTCGCGAATAATAACTTGTTATTGTTGTGTTCACTTTAGGTAAATGGTCCACACTGGCTTCAATCCTTCAATATATCCGGGCAAACTGATGCTCTACCAAATAAATCATTATGGCAAAAAAAAGGTTGATTAATAAATTATGTTCATTGGTTTCAATTGACGTACGCTCTTCCGCTTCAAAAGCAAATGACGTCACGCCACGTGCTTTGCGCCGTGAGGGCGCCACGAGTCGATTTAAAATGTTGAACGTTTACAAATGAAATTTTAGCAGTTTTTAATCCATTATTGTAAATGATTGAAAATACAACATTCAGTTCCATTTCACATCCAAATTCCTTTGATTTTCTTATTCCTCTTCCATTCCCTGTACTCCTAATTTAATTGTTTGAAGCCCAAATGAAGGCTTACGTTAAGACTGCTACTTGTTCATCACTCTCCATTATATAATACAAAATTAATACAAAATTAATTATTAATTATTAATACAAAATTCACGTATTGAAGAAGAAAAATTACCAACATTGTTTGAATTTGTTACAAGTGTTAACCAAGCAAAATTTCCCGAGATAGAATATCAATTACCGCTTGACCAGAGGAAATTTGGAATTCTTGATTTTATTCAAATGTTCCAGTTTTGAATTCCAATTGTTAAAGTGTCAATTTGAATTCAAATAGTTATCCTTGAAAGTGTGAAAATTTTCCATATTTCTGATAATGACAATTTCTAATTTGTTGCCTAGGTCATCGATGGTTGCGCATTCAGAGTATACGGTCATTGGGTTAAGAAAGGCGAAGGACAAAATAGAGCAGCACTTTTCGAGAATACACCGAAGACCGACCTGAAACATCTTTATGTCAACAATTTGAGTAGATAGCTAATTTCGCAATGCACCGAAGCTTAGTTAAATCTCTCAGTACTTTGTCTGCCTAATAACTACGTTTTCCTATTAGAGAATTTTCTAATAACTATATGTAAAAACAATTCAAGCATGTGAACGCGAAGATGGTGCGGTGAAAGAACTTCTGAAGAATAATTTTTGTTACCTCTCGTTAGTCTTTAGGACATGTGATATTCTCTCTTTGGGAGAAAATAGATTTGGTGTTCTAATCTCTGAACGCAAATAAGGGCAGGAAGCGTTCTATACAAATATGTAATGAGATTTTGTCCTACGAACTGAAAGTATCAAAAGTAACCAATAGCCTAGGAAAATTGACTCCTGGCTTTCTCGATTATAAAAATGTGATTTGGCTCTTAAAATTTTAAAGAATTAGTAGTGATAAGTGAGTAAATTGAGTTTGAAAGAAAATGTTTTGAATCTTACACAAGTGTTTTGCATATTCTGCTTGAAATTTCTCCTGGGTGGTATATCTTGGTGTGTAAAGATGTAATGAAGAATATAGTTGCTGGTTCGACTCTACATTGTTCAATCATAGCGAAAAATCTTAGTCTGAAAAGACATTTATAATGCTTTTCAACGATACTGCTCTCAATTTACAATAGATCTCTGTAAAAAGATATTGAGCATATATGAATGTAAATGTGCCATAGCTTATACATATAGTGACCGTAGAAGTTTAAAAAACTCAACGAAAACTTTTCTGGAAATTCTCAAGGATTTTCCTTTAACTTATCAATGAAAAAAATCCAAAAATTTCAGTAAATAGTTTTTCTTCAGCGTTTACGACGACGAACTTCGTGTTGTAAATATGTAGTTATATTTATTGATTAGGAATTAGCTCGTAAGAAAAAGTCTCACAACGAATGGTACTGAAGTTGTAATAATTCTCGTGTGTTTTATTAGTTTCCAATTTCAGAATTATTATTACTCAAATATATCAGGAAGAATCTTTTTTGCTAAAGTACTTTTGTGTTAATCGACGAAGATGAAAATTTCGAATATAATCTGGATTTAAAAGTGTATTTTGAGGTGATTTTATTTTTGATTTTATTAGTGATTATTTTACAATAGCGAACTAAGTCTGTTTCTGAAAGATTGTATGATTGTCAGTCGTACAACGATAATAGATTTGTTTTTTGAAAAAAGAATTTATGTCTTCTTTACTTATGAACCTTTTGAATTTACATGTTTGGAAGTTATTTATAGGGTACTTTTTCACTCGGCATATCAATTTGGCTATTTATAATTGCATAAACGAAGCACGTTAACAACTGAAAATTATGTATGTGCTGTAATAATAGGTTGACTTTCAATCTAAAAATTATTTAGGGTATGTCTGGAAGTCGAATTATATTCACAACTTTTATGTTGAGTTAAGTTAGGTTGAGCCAGGCTGAGAGATAAAATCTATTCCCATGAACTTGGAATTCACAGGACAATTAAAAATGAAACCAAGACTATCTTTCTACCTGCTCTCACTGGCTGGTTCTTTATAGTTTATAATGCTCCTTGCGAGATTCAAAGCTGTAAAGGACCGGAAATGGTCCACGTTCAAAATGCTGAAAGTGAAAATCCGAGTTGCGACCCGTGGTCAGTACCTTCATCCCTTTGGTCCCTTTTTCATAACTTCTCAGCGTTTCTCTTATTGTCCTTTCCTCTTTTTTTAGGGGTTGGTAGGCGAAAACCTTCTGAAATAAAGTGATTTAGGACTCAGGTGTCCGTCCGTCTATTATCAGCACGCCTTAAAAAAAATGTTAAGCAATGACCCTGGGATGTTGTATTTGATCCATATAAAATGGGGTGAGCTGTTACCAAGCGTAGAAAAATTTCAGGATCCCTGGAAAATATCTGTTTTTCATAGATTCATGGTTTAGATATAAAACGAAAATAAAGATACTAGAAATATTATACATGGGTGAAATTGAAGCTGTTGGCATGTAGATGTGCAATAAAAGATCAAAATTTGCTATAATGAATTCTTCATTATTTGAAAACATTGGTTGGAAACTAGAAAAAAGCGAATGTGGCTCTTTGGGCCAGGGTACTAGTCAGCATGTATGCTGAATTCTTCCGGTGTCGAGCCTATACAGCTTGCGGCAATTTCGATATTTAAATTTTTTATGGACCATTGTTCCAATGAGCTGCTGTTGAAATTGTTCATAATTTTAAAGACATTGGTCGTTACTAAAAATTACCCCTTCTGCATTCCCTATTATGAGTTCACGGAATGGTAGGCTGAGAAGAGTTGAAAAAGTGATAGGGACGCAACTCAGCCTGTGGACTACAGTCAAAGTGGTAGATGACCGCAGGCCGCAACTTGGCACTTCTAGCTTTTACTACTGCGGGCTGCAACTATGTAGCAGCCGTTCAAATAGCTAAAACAACTCTCGGATTCTCGACCCTCCAACCGAAATCACCCAATCCAATACTAAACCTTCCAAATTCTCTTTCTTGCTCATTTTTTCCAGACTTTCAAACATAATATCGAGTGAGTACTTTGGCGCGCTGCATCATTTGTCACAGCATTTCAGGTTGTGACATCAATTGGCAAGATGGTTGGACACCGAGGGTCAAAGATTGAGACTAAATACCATGAAGAATATAATTATGCATACATAAGAATAAACAACATTTTATAATATCATAATGAAGAAAATATTCATCACAAAAAGTAATTCTTCATATTAATTCCTATTTTCATGAACTATTAAATCAAATTTAAAACTTTTGAGAAAATGATTCATTTTCTCATTTAGTTTAATGGTTTTTGCAAAATAAAAAAGGATCTCAAAGAATATTTACTTTGGAAAATCATTTTTTCGCGGAGATATAAAAAAAATAAAGTTTCGTCATATGCATTTAGCCCTAATGTTTGGCCCTCGGTGTACAGCCATCTTATATTTCCCCCACTCAACCTAAAATACCTAATGTGTTACCACGCATAAGAGAAACACGCCGCGACGAGTTGTACTCGTGCATGCGCAGGAGTGTGCATTGGAAACACCATGTGACAAAGTGGGACCAAAAGTGACGCGCAATCGTATTTGCCCGGGCGTTTCGTGCCGGGCGTTTCTGGGGAATCGAAGAAGGCGATTTCGGGTCTTCTTCGATTTTCGGTTCCTGATCTGGTTTTGGTGTTAACGAAAAACTATGTGCGGTAAAAACTACTAGTTCTCTCACCCCACGCTCATTGGTCGGCAGACACGTGAATGTTCAATGCGCAGTGGTTAAAGTGTAAAATGTCGCAGCCACGCGACAGATCGACCAGATCGATCAGGTTATAACTGCGGTTTTAACTGTTATTACTGTATTGAATCGCGTGTGAATTTCCAAAATCTGGAGACCCTCCCCGTGAAAGTGGAACCGCGCTGTGTCTTCTTCTTCGAAATAGTGAGTTGTTTTTCGACATTTTTATATCACTCACCACGCCCGTGGTTTGACCACGGGTGGTATAATTATCTCCTTAGGGCTATCACCTATTTAATTAAAATTTAGTGTATAGGTGGTTGCGTGGCGTGTTTCCCGTACCATAATAGTCTCCGCCAATCCCGTGCCATTTTCCTTCGTGACGTCACGTCGTTCAAGGAGCAGTGTTTGTGCAGTGCGTTTTCACTTGTGTGATGTTTCTCTTTTCTGTGCCTGTCTCTCTTTATCATGCGCGCGCGCTCTCTCTCTTCCTCTCGATCCTTGACTTTTCACGAGGATGGATCTGTTCTAATGTGTTCGCTCGAATTTGTCTGTCTCATTTCAATCCATCAACATGCGATCTAGTTCTCCTTCTTTCTCTCTACGCTGCCTTGTATTCACTCGTATTTTGCACGCATGCACACGGTGTGACCAGGTGGGGACGTAGGGTGGAGTTCCCCCTTTCTTCCTTCCCCTAACCTCCTCTTTCGCTGGATTAGAGATTTTTATCACCTTGACTAGATCCAAACAGAGGCAACGAACGTGCTCTGGAACTGGCGAAATTGCCTGTTGAAATCTACTCGATTCTAGTCAGTGTGTTATGTCATGCTCTTTTGAATTGTCTGTGGAAACGCGGAATAAAAGAGAAAATCCTTCTAATTTCTCGTTGACCCTTTTCGGGTCTTTTAACCATCAGGCGTGACTGAGAGGAATAAAATGGCCTGAATTCAAGCGAAACATGTGAAACAGATGTAGGTAGATGTTTTTCAAGTTCTGTAAAAATGTGTTTCGATGCAGTTATCGAATTCATAAACAAAGCGTTATTATAACACGTTTTGGGGATAAGAGTGTCACTGGACCTAGGAAATCAAGAATTTCTAGAGACCGGGGGAAGCCGGTAAATGGCCCTGAACTTTTTTTTAACAGAAAGTTTTTTTTTGAACATAAATGATCAATTTTGTAAATTTTTGGATGACAGTTTTATAGAAATTATAGAAGACTGAAGTATTGATTGACTACAAACTACATTTTTTTAGACAAGGCTTAGTTCTTTCCAAGAAAACTCCAGTAGTTGATCGAAATTTTATTCAAATTCATTTTTTCCACATTGTTTTCGGGATTAAGTGATGCGAAAAATTTTCCATCATTTTTCAGAATGAAATACTGAATAATTTTGGTTCATCTTGACTTTGAAGTTTTATTATTTTATTCGGAATCGTGGACCCAGACTGTCAGAGATTCTTCGTTTTACCCATCCACTTTTACATTATTAATTTAAAATACAAGAGTAAGAACATATTCCATTCGAAATTTTCAATTCCATTTAACTGAAAAATTTTCCTAGGAAGTCCTGAAATAATGATTTATAAATGCTGGAATAAAGCTGTTCATGAAGTTCGAAAAAAATTATTATCTAGAAATCTGATACAGGCTAGTTTTATTTGGTCTTAAGGCAGAGTTCAAGATTAAGGTATTATGTTTATTGAATTACTGCATCCCAAGCATTGTATTCTTATT
>WSXT02192233.1:0-19650 GCA_011762715.2 Neuroterus valhalla
TATTGTAAAGGGAACGGAGGCCCTCAAACCCGTAAATGGGAAGAGATTAAATACATACATACATACATACATACATTCCATCGAGCTGCAAGTCAGAATTATTCGTCCTCGTTCCAGAAAAAAAATTCCATATATTTACAAGTTAGTTTACAGATATATTATTGATGGAAGGAACAATACACGAAAATAGAGACGAAAATGCTAATAAGAAATCAAACTCAAGTAATTCCTGCAACATACGGAATAATGAATAAAGGGACTAGTATAAGGACGAGAATAGAGTTACTGTGCGTGATTACTGCGGTCAGTGTAAATAGCGCTCATAAGGAGCTCCCGCTAGAAGTCAGTTCAGTGAGGTGGACGTTAAATTTTAAAGTTCACACTGATTCGAAAGTGATTTGCCCCTCGTGGATATCTTATATCGAGAAATCCTTTGTTATGTCAACCGTGCTTTGCCACTTTATCGGCTCTAATTACACCTACCATCTTCGCCCAAGGTTGAGAAGGGATCTTGAAGACTCAAAAGAGAGCGCTGAATAAGGAATAAAAAGAGAAGACGATGGGTAACGGGGTGCAGGTTCCTGTCAATCTTCCTTTCCTCTAAAAATTGCGGAGAAAAGTCCTATTCTTCGAAGGAATGGATTAAGCAGAATATTGAGGCTTTTGCTCAACATTCCTCTTTTTTTCCTTTAACGTTCTGCACTATTGCTACTGGGAATTGAATTTTCACTAACGAGTCGAAGATGCGAAATGAGATTCTGCCTCAATTATGAAGCAGAAAAATTTATCTCCAGTAACTTCCGAAGTGTTGCCTTAATGTTTGGCTCCGCTTCTTGCGTTTGTAATGATGCAATTAGTGTGGTTTCCATTCCTCTTTTATGCTCGTTTATCTACGGAATGAAGGTGGAGATGCAAGGTTTGAACTATAAAGATCCTCACCTATTTTCCGTTTTCTCCATATTTTAGGTTTTCTATGGGTTTCCCTCGTTTCATGAGCAGAGCGAAGATTAAGGTGAGAACTTCTGTGTTTTCCTTCTAGAGCTGTTAATAGCGCAACCAACAAGGCCAACTTGCAACTTGCGTTATTCTGACAAATTATCTCTTTAACATCCAAGTAGTTTTTGGCCTCCTGAAACATGAAACGACGTACTAAGTTTCAACGAGTTTGCACCCTGCTGCACTATTGTCATATGAAAGGTGCGCTAACACCTTTGCAGCTACTGTCCTTCACATACCATTAAATTTTTCCTGGTTAAAATTTGGTCGAGGTCGGAAAAAGAGTGAAAACAATGTGAAAGTAGTAGATCATTGAAACTTGCTTGCTTGGACTGGAAATTTATCAAGGTTTAATTTTCGTAAGTCTTTTTAACCCTTCTAGTCACGCTATGAGACCGCCCATAGAAATGTCACGTTATGATACTATATTCCATGAATTTGAATTCGCTGATTACGAATCTGGAATCATATTATGAAAATTCAAAATAGCGGATTCAATATGTCGGGCTGAAAATTCTACATTGTGTCAAATTTGGATAACCATATATATGCATAGGATTTTAAGGTCGCTGATTACGAATCTGCAATCAGATTTTGAAAATTCAAAATGGGGATTTTCATATGGCGGACAAAGTATTTCAAATTCTGTCAAATTTGGATAAACAGATGTATACAAAGGTTTTGGAGGTCGCTGATTACGAATCTGAAATCAGATTTTGAAAATTAAAAATGGCGGATTCAATATGGCGGACAAAGGATTCTTTATTATGACGAATGGGGATGAACAGATGTATACGCAGGTTTTCATGTCGCTGATTATGGATCTGGAATCAGATTTTGAAAATTCAAAATTAAAGATTCAATCTGTCGGAGTAAAAATTTTGCATTGTGCCAAATTTGCATAAATAGAAGTATACGCAGATTTTTGAATCAGATTTTGAAAATTCAAAATGGCGGATTCAATATGGCGGACTAAAAATTCCATGGTTTGTCAAATTAGGATAAACATATGTACGCATAAGATTTTGAGGTCACTTATTACGAATCTGCAATCAGATTTTGAAAATTCAAAATGGCGGATTCAATATGGCGGAATAAAAATTCCATAGTTTGTCAAATTTGGATAAACATATGTACGCATGAGATTTCAAGGTCGCTTATGAGAAATCTGCAATCAGATTTTGAAAATTCAAAATGGCAGATTCAATATGGTGGAGTAAAAATTTTAGATTCTGTCAAATTTGGATGAACATACATGTTTGCATAGGATTTTGAAGTCGCTGATTACGAACCTGAAATCAGATTTCGAAAATTCAAAATGGCGGATTCAATATGGTGGACAAAGGATTCCACATTATGTCGAATTGGGATGAACAGATGTACACGCAGGTTTTCATGTCGCTGATAATGGATCTAAAATCAAATTTTGAAAATTCAAAATGGAAGATCCAATATGTCGGACAAAAATTTTACATTGTGCCAAATTTGGATGAATAGAAGTATACGCACGTTTTTAAGTTCGCTGATTATGGATCTGAAATCAGATTTTTAAAATTCAGAATGGCGGATTCAATATGGCAGAATAAAAATTTCATATTTTGTCAGATTTGGATAAACATATGTACGCATAAGATTCTGAGGTAGCTTATTACGAATCTGCGATCAGATCTTGAAAATTCAAAATGGCGGATTCAATATGGCGGAATGAAAATTTCGTAGTTTGTCAAATTTGGATAAACCTATGTACGCATAAGATTTCGAAGTCGCTGATTACGAACCTGAAATCAGATTTTGAAAATTTAACATGGCGGATTCAATATGGTGGAGAAAGGATTCCACATTATGTCGAATTGGGATGAACAGATGTATACGCAGGTTTTCATGTCGCTGATTATGGATCTGAAATCAGATTTTGAAAATTCAAAATGGCAGATCCAATATGTCGGACTAAAAATTTTACATTGTGCCAAATTTGGATGAATAGAAGTATACGCAGGTTTTTAAGTTCGCTGATTATGGATCTGAAATCAGATTTTGGAAATTGAGGATGGTGGATTTAATATGGCGGACTGGAAATTTCATAGTTTTTCAAATTTGGATAAACATATGTTTGCATGAGATGTTGAGGTCGCTTATTATGAATCTGCCATCAGATGTTGAAATTTCAAAACGGCGGTTTCAATGTGGGGGACCAAGAATCTCACATTCTGTCAAATTCGAATAAACAGATGTATACGTAGGTTTTTGAGGTCGCTGATTACAAATCTGAAACCGTTTTTTTTTTATTCCAAAATGGCGTATCCAATACAGCGGACCAAAAATTTCACTTTCTGTCAAATTTGGATAAATAGATGTATGCATGAGTTTTTGAAGTAGCTGATTACGCATCTGCAATCAGATTTTGAAAATTCAAAATGGTGGATTCAATATGGCGGACAAAGAATTCCACATTATGTCAAATTTGGATGAACAGATGTATACGCAGGTTTTTAGGTCGCTAATTACGAATCTACAAAGAGATTTTGAAAGTTCAAAATGGCGGATTTAATATGGTGGCCTGAGAATTTCACATCCTGTCTGTTTTTGATTCACATCTTGTTTCTACCGTGTATCAAAGGGCGTAGTCCGATAAATATTGTTCACTTCGATTATGACACTTGGAATGATGATCACAGTCGTAGCACTTATTACTTGGAAAAGTAAGTGATTATGAAATGATGTCTGTGTCGTTGGATTTTAAATTAAACTTTCACGGATTCCACATTTTTTCCAAAATTTGTCCAACTATCGAAAATGAAATATTAAATTTGAGCATTCAAATTACCAAACAGCATTCATTTTAAATAGCGTACTGTAATGTCCTATAAAAATATGAACCTCATGATAGCTGGTGCAAGAAAACAGTTTCTTTCATACAAAATAATGAATCCATAGCGTCGACATTTTGAACCTACTGTTTTTGACTTTGCGCATCATATTCAATTTTTATTTTGAAAATGTTGTGAAACCTGAGTCAATGCAAGAAAATATCCCTTTTAGAGGCGTCACACGTGAGTGCTCGTATGAATGATACATTGAATAGCATAAGAGGCAATAAATATATAAAAATGTATTTTCAACGGAGTATGAGCTATCAATATAAGAGTCGCCATGTTGGATTCGTCATATTGAATTTCACATGCGAAATAAAACCTCCACATTGAGTAGCATGAAAAGTTAGATTATCTAGAGAAACATATATTTTGAGACACGTGAAGGCAGGTACAGAAAGAAAATAGTATTTTTGTATAATTTTGGCCGCCATATTGAATCTACTATTATACGTTTCGGCAAATACGATGGTACTCATGTCATCCTGGACGATCAGGTAATGATTTCCAAGTACTTTTGATGCATGTTTACGATCACATTTTCTTGCTTACGAATTAAATTCTTAAAAACTCCCTCTTCTCGTACATAATTGTTTATAACAATAATAATTAACTGAAAATTTATAAAATGTCATTAGGATCACAAATACTAAGGCTGTGTGTATCTGAAAATGCAAAAAATCCAAGGATCAAGCATGATGTTGCAAAAATATTGAGGTAAAAATAAAGAAAAATAGGAAATCGGCTCCACTGGCTGTAAGAGTTTTAGGCATGAAATTGAAATGAAAGATTAAATTTTCGTTAAAAAGACAATGTGTCAAGAATCATCATTTTACAAAAGTATGACGCTTAACATTAACTTGAGCAGAAAATTGTATCAGGGAAAAATTAACAAAATTTCTAAATAGAGCATTATTTGAAATAATATTTACACGTCTTCAATATCCAAAAATATGAGGATAAAGTTTAGTTAAAGCCTTAGTTCTAATTTTTTCATCGAAAAAGGCTAATATTACTAACCTTCTCAAAACCTTTTTTTAAGTTCCAAATAATACAGATATTTGTCGGAGGAATAAATTGAAAAAGTGTTATAAATAGATTTTCACGACGTAAATACGTGTGAACTGTCTATGTTCCAAGTGTGAGCTTTATTAATTATTACCTTTTTATTTATGGCTGTGCAATTAAAAAGCGTTACGTTTCACTGTTAAACAAACATCAAGAATATATGAGACGTGATGTGATGGAATATATCAATTTGTGATTTTCGTTTATCTCTATATGAGCATAAGTGCAGTATTAAATAAAACCACTTAACTAAATATAAATTGTCATGTTATGAATCTTGAATATATGTTACAATGTTAATTATTAATTGAACCATTATATTGCGTTACGTTTTTATTCGATTTTCACCAAATCCTTACGTATTTGCAGGCCTGGTAAAGTAGGCCTTTCTGTCATTCCCAAAATAGAGGGTTCTAAAATGCACACTCGCAGAGCTTGTACGGAAAATAAAATGAAAAAAGTATTGATAATACTACACTCGTACATGTTTAGAATCTCCTTTTCAAAACAAAGAGAAATTTCAAATTTCATGGTAATAATGTTGGCACATATATGAAAATGGCTAATCGGGTTTGGGAGACTTGCCGCCCTTTGCTTTTCTGGAGGAAAAGAAATACTGCAGAGATACTGCTGCACGGTGGGTAGGGAGCAACTTTAAATCACATGAAAATGGCACCATGGAGTGGTGTCGTAAACGGTGTCTCTACGTTACCACGTCACCTCCTAGAGTATACGCTCCTAGCGGACGTTACCTTCGCAAGCAGGGCTCTGTCGAGGTGAAAAATCCCTTCCCTAGCCACTCACGGGAAGAACTATAGAAACTCAAAACTCAAATCCAGTTGTCAATGCGGTTTAAAATGATGGAACGTGCAGAGCACCCGACAATGGTTCGATAAGTATTGCCGATCATTCTAGACTTTAGGGTGCTGAATAATTTGATGAGGAACCAGCGAGATAATCGACGTTATTTACTTATCAACTTGATGATGACCTGCTTGATTGATACGATGCCAATACTGTCCCTAATCACAGACATTGCATGTCGCGCCTGCACACTATGTGGTACCAGAAATACCCAAAGCTTTCGCACCTTTCACAGGAATTGCTAAGAAACCTTGCTGTTGATCGTTCGCGAACAAGAGATGTACGTGATACGCTTCTATAGCCATAGATGGAACAAGCCGAAGACAAAAATCAGGAAGTGTCATTAGGATCAACTGCTAAAGAAAGGCATCCCCCAAGAGACAATGCTGGTTCAAGAACAAGGAAGAACATTAACATTCAGGTTCCTCCCAAGCTCCATAATCTGGCTGAAATGGATGCCACCCTCCGTGAGGATATCTCAGAATTTCCCGACCTTTGGATCATCACTTGTTCAGTTTATGATTCGGCGAGCGCTTTGGCTGATTCGAATCGAAGATGCAAAGCAATGATTGAAGAAAAGACTAAAAAGCGCTTGAATCAACCAAAGAAGAAGATTGTCTGGATAGGACAATATGCATCCCGTATGCAGTGTGTGATTGACTCTATATGATCCGATAAGCCTTTCACCGCAAAGGTCCAAAAGTTCGCTCATGAAATGAGGATCCATCATCACACATTGAAAATGTCAAAGCTGGTGACCATCTAGCAGCACATTGTGGACAAAATACGAGTAATATCTGACGCAAAGAAGAAAATTAGAAGGAGGGAGAGATGGGTCTGGGAGAATCAAAAGTTTCTCGCTGACCCATCGTGACTCTTCAGCGATTCTCCTGTTTTTGTCAGAGATTCACCAAAGTCCGAAGTGAAACATCCAGTGAATGAAGGCACTAAGAACATCATACCTTTTAAGGAGCTGTGCAATAACATCATAACATCCAAGAAGGAATTCCTACCAATCACTGTTAAGGAGGTGAAGAACACATAAGAGGGAAAGAAGGACTTCTCTGCTGCTGGTCCTGATTGTATTAGGAACTTACGGTGGTAGAAGTTTACTTCTACATACCAACATCTGGTTCGCATTTTTACCTGATATTTAAAGTCGGAGATCTCTATTCCGCAGTGGCTGGTGTTAGGACGAAATGTACCCCTAACGAAGGAAGGCGACTTGTCCAACCCAAAGAACTACATGCTAATAACTTGTCTGCATACGTTCTATAGGGTCTTTACATCTATCCTGAATGATAGATTTGTTCAAATAATTAGACTTATTATCTGTCTATTGAATAGCTTGAAGGTTCATTCACAAATTGACGAATGCATAGAGAAATCAAAGCCCCTTTGGAAGACCAGATTTACTATTACTTCTGGAAAACACCTTGTAACAACCAACAGCGAGGTGTTTTCCAGGGCGACGCAATGAGCCCTCTCGTCTTCTGCATCACACTATTGCTACTATCTCTCGTACTTCGCGATTCTTATGGATACCTCTGTGGCGAAACTAATGATTGTGAGCATGAGTTCACTTATATATTTTATATGGCGGACTTCAAGATCTATACTTCTGGAAAAAAACATCCCGGAGATGTTCTCAGTACCGTCGAGGGGTACGTAAAGTCCCTTGCTACCCTCACCAAAAGTGAAAACATAAGATTTGCTTCTCCGAATTCTAATGGCAGAATCTGCATCTTCCTATCCAACAAAGAATTTATGAAAGACCTCACTGAAAAGCATAAAGACATCCTAGTCAAAATTCAACGTTTGGCAATGTGATCCCTAATCAGCCCATTGAAAAGAGTCATCCTCTCATCAAACTATCCTCCAAAATTACTTTCTTGAGAGCAGGAATTTTCGAAGAAGGATTTTCCCACGTTCACCGTTTTCGTCGATAAATGTATATCCAACCTGAAGAAGTTACCCAATTACCCGAATCAATGCTTATTCAATACGAACACAGCTTATCGGATCTTCCTCGCCTCGGAAAGGACTACCTGCTTTATTTGTAAACCATCCGAGCATCTAGCGAAACACTGTGAGTCCAACAATAACAACGCACAGCAATCTCATGATACAGATCTTTACCAAAACATTACAGAAAATTTTCCAAATCCAACAATTGAAGTATCCCCTTCGGAATTTCCTACTCTAAATCAGAGCCAAAACGCACAAAACGCCCCCTCTCCTCATCCGTCATTTCAGACGACATTCCAACTGATACCCCAAAACTCGTAGCACAAAAGACGATAGATAACCCTTTCAGATCCCTGAACAATAGAAAAAAAACCCAAAGCAACCGAAAACACTAAAAAACCGACCGACTTCCACCAATTGCTTCTCCCAACAAAAGGAGTTTTAGAAAACTAACCTACAGAGTACATTCTGAACTTCGACCAACTCAAACTACTTCTTGAAAATCACAGAGGAGCCCAAAACATAACTCCAATAGCCAGTGAACAAACAACAACAACGACAACAACAACTTGGATACCAAGTCGAAGACTTCGATTCATTGATTGATCCCCAGACGAAAACTATGACTAATAGCGGGTAATGAAAATTCTTCAATGGAATCTTAATGGGTTTCGAACACATATCCGAGAGCTGCAAATTATAATAAGAGAACCTTATCCTTCAATAATTTCTCTACAAGGAACCAGCTTTTATGACAATTCTTTCGGAGAAATTCGAGGTTACAAGAGAATAAATAAAAATCGATTGAATTTCAACCACGCAGGTGGAGGGGTATCCACCTACATTAAAAATGGCATTAAATTAAACGAAATCTCTTTACAAACATATCAAGAAGCAGTAGCAATACAGATCTCTCCACCTATATCATTTTGCCTATGTAATATTCATCTTCTTATTAGCTAGGAACTCTAAGAAACTGAAATTACCAACCTAATTAACCAATTACAAAACCTTTCATACTCTTAGGAGACTTTAATGCATATAACACTCTATGGGGTAGTTAAAAACTAATACTAGAGGAAGAAAAATTGAGAATATTATAAATAACCACGATCTCTTCATTCCTAACGATGGATCTCCAACCCATCACAACATCGCCCACGGAACCTGTAGTGCAATCTATGTCACTCTATGTAGCCTTCAAATTGCGCCCAAACTCCAACGGGGTACATTGACAGAACTTCATGATAGCGATCACTTTCCAATTAAACTCAACCTCCATACTTCAGAACCTAAAATCACAAATTCACCCAAATTGAACTTGAAGAAAGCCAATTGGACACTTTTAAAAGAGATCTTAGATAGTGAAATCAACCAACTCTGAAACAATTTTACAGGTGCAGACCTTCCAATTGACGATATCATGTCCAAATTTACTTCCCTAATTAAGGAAACAGCCCAAATTGCAGAAGGAAAAACTACAATCAAATTAATGAAGAAACACCCTCCATGGTGAAATGAAACTTGTCAAAAAGCAAGGGAAGCAAAAAACCACGCATTCAACAGGTTATTAAAACAAAATACCCTTGAAAATAAAATCGAATTCAAAAAAATTAGGAGCTGTCGCACGTCTGACGTATATACAGAGTGGCAGAGACACATGGACCGAATACCTATCAGCCCTCAATTACCAAGTTTCCACAACAACAATCTGAAATAGAGTCATGAAAATAATAGGGTCGAAATGAAATACAAAAATAACGGGATTGAAAAATCCAGACGGAACCGTAACAACCGATTCCAAAGAAATGGCCAACCTAATAGGAAAAGGATTCTCCAAAAACTCCAGCAATGACAATTTCCATCCTTCCTTTAGAAGGTACAAGGAGGCTTAAGAATCTAAATCTACAAAGGAAAGATAACCTAATAATACAGTCATCTCTGAATTAAATGAAGATCTAACAATTGAAGAACTCGAATCTTAAATCCAGAAATCAGTAGGTAAAAGTTCCAGACCATACGAAACACCTTACGCATTCCTTCAAAATCTTCCACCTTCTGGCGAAAAATACCTTATACCATACAGGGAAAAACCAAACTTTTCTCTCCATATGGAAAGAAGCTATAGTTGTTCACATCCCAAAACCCTGCAAAGACTCCTCACAACCTACAAACTACCGCCCAATCTCCCTCACATGCACTATGTGCAAGCTCTTCGGAAAGATAGTAAACGACAGATTACGTTGGTGCCTGGAAAAAACAGTTCTTTGCTCCACAACAAAGTGGTTTCGGACGCAAACGATCCACCTTAGATCCTCTCATCCAGCTCCAATCCAACATAAGCCAAGAATTCGTTAATAAGCAACATCTCATAGCAGTGTATCTCGACATTCAAAAGGCATATGAAATGTCTTGGAAACAGAGAATTCTGAATATCTTGGAAGAAGAAGGAATAGACGGACATCTTCATGCTTGTATTAAAAACTTTTTCAACGAGCCTCAGATTAAAGTTCGAGTAAACGGAGACCTATCGGAAAAATTCAAACTCAAAAAAGGAGTGCCGCAAGGTTCCGTAATTAGCGCAACTCTTTTTCTAATTTCAATCAATGACGTTATTAGGAATATTAAAAACCAGTTGCGGTCACCATTTTTGCTGTCGATCTAACCATTTACAGCATAGGAAAAAACTTCGAATCTACAATAGCTACCCTTTAAAAAACCCTCAACCAATTATGGGATTGGTCTCTCAAAACCAGATATAAATTTTCCCAATCCAAAACAGAATATATCATTTTTTCTCGGAAGAAAATATCGATTCCTACACCAAATTCACAACTCAATCGGTGCCACATCAAAAGAGTAAACCAAGATAAGCTATTAGGCTTGATTTTCGATCAAAAACTTACATGGAGACCTCACATTCTGAAAATCAAAGAAGAATGGAAAGAAAGATCAAATATCTTGAAAATCTTATCCCATAGGAACTGGGGAGCAGACATAATAGTGCTAAAACTTACATATAAAGCAATAATTAGAACAAAAATAGACTATGGATCAATCATATATAATTCGTCAAAACCCGGTACACTCGCCTTACCAAACCCAATTCACAACACCGGTCTCAAAATCTGCTGTGGAGCTTTCCACATGAGCCCGAACAAAAGTATTCGAAATGAAATCGAGGAACCTCCCTTAGACAACAGAAGACTGGAACTCACTTTAAAACAAGCAGTATCGAAAGCAGCCCACAAAGATAATCCAACCCATCAACTACTCTTCCAGGGAAAAAAGACCAATGACTATAAAGAACAACCTAGTATACCAAAACCAATTGGAATAATTCTCGAAAACTATTTAAACCTACTATCAACCCAAATACCTTCTATACGGATTGAACAAATTAGCACAGATCCTCCATGGTGTTTGAACATACCAGGAACAGATCTTAGTCTTTCAAAGTACAAGGAGGAAAACCTTCCAAACTCACAATGGATAAACCTCTTCGAAGAGTTAAAAGAACAATATAGTAATTCCACACTAATTTTCACAAACGGATCCAAAACCGAAAACAGAACCGGCAGTTCTATCTACACCAACAACCTCGAACTTTATTTCAGTTTACCTGAAAAGAGCAGCGTTTTTTCGGCAGAGATGGCTGCCCTAGTTAAGGCATATGAGATATGCAAAACCATCCCCGAAAGCAGCTTTTTTATCTGTAGTGACTCTCTCAGTAGCCTCCAAAATATCAACAAAAAAAAAAACTCCCAAGATCTGAGAATTCAAACAATCCACAAAATATACACCGAGTGCAAACAAAACAACAAAAACATCATAGCCGCGTGGATTCTTTTCCACCAAGGAATCATGGGAAACGAGCAAGCCGACCTTCTTACTCAATTCGCCACTACATTACCAATCGAAGAAGCAAATCTTTCCATTTCCCTATCTGATGTCAAAAATTACCTGCAACAAATGGTCATCAACCAGTGGAAAACCCTCCTGAATGTAATAGAAATGAAAACCTCCCTATCACCAAAACCAATCCTAACCATCCAAACTGGAAAACACTAAGTAGAAAAGAACAAGTAGTTCTTACCCGATTACGAATTGGTTACACAAAACTCACCCATACATACATCTTATAAAAGACCAATCTTCCGCAATGTGATCAGTGCAACGTTACGATAAACATGAAACATCTTATCATCGAATGCGGGAAATACAGTGATATCCGGCTCAAATTAAGAATACCAGGCACTCTTCAAGAAGAATTAGGAGAACCCACGCAAGTCGAACAAACAATCAAATTCTTGGAGGAAACCAATCTATTTTCTCAAATTCAACCTAGGAATATATTCATATCAAACCTACAAAATTGAACAATAACAATACAATTGCATGAACCGAATCCATAGCGCAACAGTTCTCGTCGACAATTACCTGGATGTAAATGCGACGTGGAATAAACTTCCAAAAAAAAAAAAACAAGATTCAAAATGGAAAAATTACATTTTTCATCAAGCAACACGAGCTGAAAGAAAAACAGGTGTTCAAAAGTTATCCATTGAACAAAAAGCCACAAATGTGTTATCCGTTTTCCGGAAAAAATGACTGAAGGTACAAGAAAAAAGGATTGACAAGAGTTATTCACACAAAGAATAGTTCGCACACATATAATAGAGCTCTTCTCACCTGCACGCTCCTGTTATTTCATTAGTCAAAGCAGCCTACAAATGATTAAATAATAGTCCTACAAAACCTTAGTTGCTAAATAATCGTGGTCTGGATCTTGAGGAACTTTTCAATATCTTTTGATGACGAAGTTTCAATTTTCTAGTCTTGAATCCAGTGAACTGTCTTCTCAAAAAGGCAATAAGCTTCGCATATATTTTCACAATTAGATATTTCGAAAGCAATATGCCCTTCAGATGTCGCTAGTATACAGTATAAAGTCTAATCTACGAAATTGAATATGCAAACTTGCGAAAAAATTATCAGTGGTTTGGCCATTATATGAACTATACGTAACTTCTCCATTTGGGTGAAAATACCAACACCAGTGTTTAGAGTTACTAATATCAGTGTCAAGAGTATCTTATCTTGAATGTGCGCATACTCTAAAATATTGCAAATACAGTCTGATCAAATAAAAAATTATATGATTTTGAACATGTACGAAATTGAGCATTGCAATCTCAACGATATCCAAGCATAAATAGTTGAATGATATCTTCGCACGTATTTTTTGAAATACATCGTTTTTTATCGAACCCAAAACAAAAATTCTTATTCACAAACACAAATAGTTCAAGCCTAAAGGTCTTACAATTGAACAATTTCAAATTGGGGTCATAGCCTTTGTTTTGTTTTCCCAACTGAATAATGACTAAATAATTGCAATCACACACTATATTTGGAATACATTAACCACTTTGGAAATTGAATTGGAATTAGAACAGTTCTTCTAATAGTTGCGAATTTCGGTACTGTGGATTTTTTAGTTAAGTTTGCTGAGACTGTCCTGGACTAATATCTCCAGCACTAATTAAATACATAGGATATACAATGTTCGTGATAAATCGCCTAGCTTTTAGTATATTACTTTATGGCGCGTGATACTAGAAGGGATTATCTTGATAACGTAGTAATATGCACCTGAGTAACGTGAGATGCTCTCTACTTAAAGACATCATTCGTGGTCAGATTATAGCCTCCCATAAACGTCACTTATTTTGCAAATAACTGCACTAGCTACGCGTTTACAAATTCGTTTTCAGAAGAAAGACTTGCCCTTGACATTCACTTTTATGACCTGTATCATCTCAAATTACGGATCCGGTAGAATCACCGGGGGCTCCATAGTCGGGTCGGCTTTCAGAAAAAAATTGAGTTAAAAATACAAATTTCCATAATAGTGGTCATCTGGCAACGCAAACTGCAACAAATTGTGAGAAGCGATACATTGAAATGTAAATTATACCACAGGTATCAGTTAAGATGTAGAGTCAAAATTCAAATTTTGGGACAAGAGTCTCGAACAGGTTTTCACTCGTCAATGGTTTCAAAGTAATATAAACGAACAATTAAAATTCGTAAAGGATGTTGTTTCTTCCGACCAGGGTAGGTGATTTGAGGAAAAGATGTAATTGTAATTACATCTTTTCCTCGAACATTTATGATGTTTTCTTTTTCGTCATAAACTATGGAGAAGTGTATGACACTGTTAAAGATCAGCCTTTATTTAAAAAAACTTGAAATCTAAGAGCGCATTAGAAGAAAATTTGAAGAGTCTTCAGAAGTATAGCATACAAAATTACAAATTTTGCAAATTTTTCGTAAAGCTTAGAGTTCACGTCTTCAGAGCTGACCTGAACCTGAGGTTTCAGGATATTTTGTTCTTATACGCGGAAAAAATATGTGCTGTGAAAAGTGTGGAATGTTTAGAAAATTATTTAACGTTCCTGATTTTCTAATATTTAAGAATGTAATGTGACGTTATAACGAGAGATAATACCAATAAATTCAACACCTACTAACAATTTGCAGTTGATGATTATTCGATTAAGCATTCTCTTCATCCTCCTATAATCTAACTACATTATATAAACGCTGTGCAGATCGATTTGAGATTTGGGACTCTAAAAAAGAAAAAAACTGACTGTTCTTGCAAAAAACCAAAGACATCAATAAATTCTTCTTCAAAAACCCTTTCAAAATTTTTTCTCATTTACGTGACTACGAAGAACGTTTATATGTTGCCTTCAAACTTCCATTGTTATTCTGTAGTTCGTCGGAAAATTTCCGGAAATTACAATTTAATTGTTCACAAAATTATTATTTATTCTCATTTCTGAATCTTCAAAGGGTATTTTTGAGAGTAATTGATTGATATCATCTCCACTCGTTATAACGGTATTTTATATTCTTGGATGGTGTATGGGCAGAAACGATACGAAAAATTTATAGACGTTTTTTAAGTTCAAATAATTATATTTCCACAGCAGTTGACAATGCTTCACGGGTTATTTCTATCCTTTATTTGTTTATGCAATCGAAGATGTTCTCCTGCCAATACATTTGTTTATAACAATGGCCAGATATTACATAACAGTTTTTTTAATCAAAAAAGGAGTTTTCGCATCCAATTCGAATTTCTCCAAGAGATATTGCTTAGCCAAATTTAGTAATAGCCTCAGTTTCATGATACGACCGTTAGATTTTTTTTATCAACGTCCGAAATTTTAAATCTATATCTTCTTCAGCGTCGTTCTAACCTGCAACATTAGGCTTATTTTGCAACGCAGAAATTGATTGAGAATTATCGCAGGGCTGAATCTACCTTGAGCGCTGCCCTAGGCATCAGGGAAAATGCCGCCCTTTTTTCAAGCATACACAAAATACCTTGTAATCGCAATTCACACTATTGACATAGAAAATTTTTGTATGTTGCAAGTGAAAATTTTCATTGTTATAAATAATTCATAAAGAATTGCAAAGAATTAAAGAATTGCAAATCCTCGTCTACCATTTTTTATATTGTGAAGGATTGATGAAGTTGTTGAATCATTGATGAAATGAAAACGCGTAACAATATAAACATTCCCAGAACAAACAATTGCAATGGCTCAACAGGTTACAGGATAATTGCTGAGAAGTATAGGATATTCTTCTTCTCAAAGTCAAACGCGTCTATCTTTTTTCCGCAAATTGTGTTATTGAGTCCCCACAATCCAAACGTTTTTGGTAAGTACAACTTAATACACAAAATAGCTATGCTATAGTTAGCCGGCTTCCGCTCATAGTGGAACGTAAATAGTTTTTGATTTCTCCCAAACATGGGAATAAACGTTCTGCGCTACAATTGAATATTTACAAGATATTTGAACACTTAGTGCAAGAAAAAACCACATAAAATCTCAGACTGTCTAGCAAAATTTGACGCAGCCAAAACAATTTCGAGACTCCAATATATTTATGACAGTTTGGGAGAAATTCAACCGGCAGTGAATATAATTTGCAAGACAGTCTAGGAAAATATAAAGGGATCTAAAGCAAAAAAGAAATAGAGCAGTCGCGGGACCGCCGATAGAAGTTTCGCTCTTCCGCGTTGAAAGAAAATCATAAATTTGATTGTTATTTCATTAAGCGATTGGAAGAAAATAGCTATCCTCTCACTTTATTTTTAAATTCTAATTTAATAAATGTAACATATATTATATTCATTATCTATACACCAGCTGAAACCTACAACAAAAACATAAATTGTTTGTGTGGCATGTATGGAGATCAATGTAGAGATGAGTGGAGATGTTACATCTCTTGCGGATCAGAATATAATGGGGAGCTGCAGCCTTAAGCGGACAGGCGAGGCTTGAGCGTCCTTCGGGGCCGCTCGGCTTCTTCCGCTCGCCGAGGATCCCTTTCCACATCGCACTCACCGTTGCTCCCGCGTCCGTCACCTCTGCATAGACATTTTGTGTCACATTTTGTATCCCATTCTTCGTGACGGGGTGCTCCCATTTTTGCTAGTTAGATCGCCTCGCTCAAAGTATATGTATACCCTCCCAAAAGAAGCAAAGCTTCAAAAGTCTTGTTGCTAAGCAGGCACCAGATTTGTAGTCTTTTGTTTACATCACAAGAGCACAGAGTCATCATACGAGAAACGTATTCGTCACTTATCTAACGCGCCCAACACAATGCGATTCCCTTTCGCAGAATATTATACGCTGAAAATATTGGTCAAAATGGTTCTTATATACTAACCAAAAAAATTCTTACCGCTTGTGAGATACGAACGGTTCGGGGTTAAAAATTGTTGGTGCTCCAAGTCATGTTTGATTTTATTATTCCAACGTAGAATATTACTGTCTCATCATTATGGGAAGACGGAAAAACAGGTTTTTACGAATTTGTCTGTCTGTCAGTCTGTATGTCTCTATGTATGTATGCCAAGTTCGTCAACCAGCTATTTGGGATTAAAATTCAAAAAGTTAGAGCATTTTGAAAACTTATGAGACCATTTTTTTCAAATTTTATTATTTCAACGTAGAATATTACTGTCTCATCATTATGAGAAGACCAAAAAACAGGTTTTGACGAATTTGTCTGTCTGTCAGTCTGTATGTCTCTATGTATGTATGCCAAGTTCGTCAACCAGCTATTTGGGATTAAAATTCAAAAAGTTAGAGCATTTTGAAAACTTTTGAGACCATTCTTTTCAATACTCAAAAGTTGTAAGTACGGGGTTTTTAGTGAGTTTTTAGTGGAGAAATTCACCCTCCTGATTTTTTTTTATGAAAACAAAGTTCTCAAAGTCGTGGCATTTTCAAAATTCGAAGATATAAACAAAAATGAGAATTTTTAGCCAAACAACGGAAGATATAAAACAAAGCTAGGAGGGAAAAAATGTTTCTTTTGGGGAGCCCCAAAGATGATCTTCAAATTTTTTCGAATTTTATAAAAAAATTGAAAATTTAAATTTTGATCGCACGAAAAATAATCAAATATAGAAAGATTCATTTTTGGTTGAACAACGTTAGGTACGGGAAAATGTAAATGAAAAACAATTGTGCACCGGAAAAAATCTACAAATTTGGTAAAATTACCTTTTAAATAGGCCAAGTAAATATACTCCATTTATGAAAAACCATTTTAAAAATGACAAAAATGGACTTTTGGACAATTAACACAAGCTTAGGAAAAAACAAATATGTAGACACAAGTTCTTCACCAGAAAAATATCTTTAAATGTTTTATCAAATTTTTTGAACAGGATATGTAGTTTCCATTTCCATCAGGAAAAATAACTATAAAAATTAAATTATAAAATTTTTGAAAAAATAACGAAGGTGAAGGAAAAAAATTGATAAAGAAAAGTTGTTCACCCGAAAAATATCAATAAATTCGTCATCATCTTTACCATTAGACGCGTAGTTTTTGTTTCAATCGTAAAAAATTTAATTAAAAAATTGAATTTCTAGAAAAATTACACATCATTTTCTGAAAAAAATCAAACAACAAAACTTCTTTACAACTGTAGGGAGGTACAAAGGCCGAGAGCGCAGCGCGAGGTAAATTCACAACTGAGCGCGGAGAGGAGCACTCCTTCTGGTCCAAGCTTGGACTGCTTTCTGGTCCATTAAACCAGAAAGTCGTTCATTGCACCGGGAAGTCAGTCCATTGCACCAAAATCGCAGGTTTGGTCATTGCTTGTACCAGAATTTTGGACCAAGAGATCTAGAGTGAAAGTGCTGTAAGATTAATAATATAGGTAAGATAAATACTTTTTTCTGAAATAATTTGAAATATTCACATAAAAATTGATTGTAATGGGAGCCCGAAAAAATCCATCTTGTTGGTTAAAAAAAAATACATTGCATTTATTTTTTGTTTCTTTTTACACCAATAATCTTCTCTTTTCAAGATTTACCTTTCGGTCTGAAAATTAAACTCTGCGGTTGAAACATTGTCTTTCACTTAGTTAATTTGGAGCCTGAAAAATCCATTATATTCCAGTCAGTTACAGAACAAGATATTGAATATTTTTTTATGAAACACTTTAAGTATACACATGAAAACTGATTGTAATTGGAGCCCAGGAAATCCATTTTGTTAGTCTTAAAGGGAGATATTGCGTTCATTAAAAATTTTTCCTTACTCCTCAAAATCAAACGTTTTGACTTCTAGCGAATTCCACTGGGACATAAATAGCCGTAATGAGTAATAACTGAGCCTTTCCATCAATTTTTTCACATTCTGCGTATCTCTTCCTCAATCCAGAATCGAGATTTTTAGAAAAGACGTTGAAAGTGTTCACTCGGAAATGATTTTAAACAAAAACTGGTCTCCCCCTAAATATTGTCGCCCTGGGCCCGGGCTCCGAGGGCCCCTTGTGTAAATTCAACAATGGAATTAGGTCTATATTATATGGTTTTTCAGATTAGGTCTTCAAATATACATTCTGGGTAGTCTTTTTAGTTCATAAACTGTATGTTGTATTTGTGCAGTCAAAAATATATGTTCCTCTTCTTTCTATGGTAAAAAAATTATTTTACAAAGCAGTTAAACTTATAACCACCTACTTTAACTTATATGAAGAAAAATTTCTGCTAAGGAGATTAATTTTTTCACAAAAAATATGGATTTTGAAGATGATACATCATTTTGCACCATAATTATTGTAACCTCGAGCAAACGAGACGAATCATCTATAGAAAATGAAAATAATCAACCCAAAAATATAATTTCCTAACCAAAAAGGTAATTTTTGTCATATTTCTCAATAACAAATTGTTGATTCCACTCCCACACAGAATAAGTACATATTTTTATGTTTTTTTAGTTTACCAAAGTGACTCTCTTAAATGATGAATTTTCTGGTTTCAAGTTGTGATTATAGTTGTGAATGGTTAATGCCTCTGAACGGCAGTAACCTAGTTTTCATCAAATGATGATGATTTCAATTGAGTCCCAGCTTTACTTTTCGATATCCTATAAAAACGATTCAAGTTACTGTAAAATTATTTCCAGGGAAGCCTACCACCATTTCATTGTTATACTTATCGATTTCATGTAATTTATTCGTCATGTTTACACACACAAAGAATAGTTTACACATTTTAGAGCCTGAAGGCTCTACATATAACTTTTTTTTTAACATAACTAAAATAGTCAAGATCCCTCTTTATAAGGGTTTCCGGCGTAGTCTGTGAAACCCTACAAAAGCAGTTCAAAGTTTTTCATTGTCGCAAAGCTTCCTCTGTGAAGAAAGAATAAATAAATAAAGAAATAAATTAATAAAGGAATGAACGCATTTTTTCAAATATTCTGTAGAACAGACGCGTATTTCGGAAAACACTACCACGTGAGGATCGTTTCGATTCTC
>WSXT02192243.1:0-19647 GCA_011762715.2 Neuroterus valhalla
CTTTCGAAAGAATGATCATATTCAATCGTGCTTTGGCACCCATTTTGAGGGACCAAAAAGACAAGTCGAGTTCGTTAACCGGCTATTTTGGATCAAAAATGAAAGAGGAGGAGCATTTTGAAAATTTTGTTGGCCTTTTTTTCCGAAGACCCAAAAATTGTAAGTACAGTTTCTTGTAGTAGGTAAAAAGTGAAACAAGTTATCCTAATAATTTTTTTTTATAAAAACAAAATTGTCAGAGTTATGGTATTTTCGAAATTCAAAAATATGGAAAAAATGAGAATTTTTAGCCAAACAACGCAAGATTAAAAATAAAGTCAGAAAGAAAAAATGTTTCTCTTAGGAGCCCTACAAGACCTGAATACAAGTTTTTGAAATATCTCAAAAAATCAGAAATTCCAATTTTGATGGCAAAAAAAAAATTCAAAATAATCCGTGCACTCGATAACTTTCCAAAGAATGATCATATTCTATCGTGCATTGGCACCCCTTTTGAGGGACCAAAAAGACAAGTCTAGTTTGTTAACCAGCTATTTTGGATCAGAAATAAAAAAGGGGGACCATTTTGAACGTTTTTTTCACTTCTTTTTCCAAGGCTCAAAAATTGTAAATACAATTTCTCGTAGCCCGTAAAAAGTGAAACAATTTATCCATATCTTTTTTTTTCCATGACTCAAAAATTGTAAGTACGGTTTCTTGTAGTAGGTAAGTTTCAAGAAAAAAATGGTTCCTTTTCGTGAGCCGTCCAAGATGATCTTTACAACTTTTCGAGTTTTATCAAAAAATCTAAAATTCAAATTTTGGTCGCACAAAAAATAATGTAAAATAGAAAGATTCATTTTTTGGTCAAACTATGCAAGGTTCGGAAAATATAAATGAACTAAAATTGTGCACAAAAAAAAAATCTACAAATTTGGTAAAATTAACTTTTTAATATGACAAGTAGTTTTTGCTTCATTTATAAAAAAGCATATAAAAAATGAAATAAAAGGAACTTTTGGACAATTGGCACAAGCTCAGGAAAAATCAAATAGACGCAAGTTCTTTACCAGGAAAATGTCTTTGAATGTGTTATCAACTTCTTTAACAGGATATGTAGTTTTCATTTCAATCAGGAAAAATAAATATAAAAATTAAATAATAAAAGTTTAGAATGTGGCGCAGCGGGCAGATTTTTTTATTTGTCGGTTGGGCCAAAATTACAGGAATCATGTTGCTTTTTAAGTTAACGTCTAAAATGACTCTCGGTCAACTGAAAAATGAGAATACCTGATATTTTTGTAGTTTTTAAGATTTTCCGTGGTTGCTTTGAGTTATTTGATGTAGTTTCAGGTGTTCTTTTAACTTCTCTTGAACATTTTGAGAATGAATTGAAATTAACCTAGAAATTGCTATTTTTTTGGCTGAATTTTTTTTTACAAATAGCTGATTCCAAGACCTAAATTTTAAGCTATATGGAACTTTCCAATTTTGCGTCATATGGAAATGAAATAATAAAATCGATTTTTTTCACTTTTTGCGTTGGTTTGCACGAATCTTTTAGTAAATCATTTTCAATCATACAAAAATATTTTTTTTTAAAAACAGTGTTACTATAATCAAGTCCTAAATTACATTCTTAAATTTTTTTATTTATCAAAAAAATGTTATTAGGCCAGTAATTGTATTTTTATGTGCCCTTTCAATTGGTTTTATGTTATTGTCTCTCACTTAGTTTTAATTGAGAACATTCCTTTTTCTGTTTTTTTTTTACTTCTGCCATAGTCTTTTTTGAAATTCGACCTGTAAAAAGTTTTATTTCACCGTTTTCTTCTACAGACTTCCAAGCGTGAGTCTTTTGAATTCCTGGTTGATTCTTGATTCATTAAACCGATTTATTGAAAGACTCATACAAATAAACGCAGAAAAGCGGAAAAAAGTCGATTTTATTTTTTTATTTCCACAAAACGCAAAATTGGAAAGTCCAATCTAGCTTCAAATTTAGGTTTTGAAATCAGCTACACGTGAAAAAAATGCAGCCGAAAAAAAATGACGTTTTTGAGAAAATCGAATTTGAACATTTTTATAAAAATAGCAACTTCTAGGTGATTTTTGAATTATTTTTCAAAATTTTTGAGTCAAGTTGAAATAACACATAAACTACATCAAATAACATAGAGCAGCCACAAAAAATCCTGAAAACTACAAAAATACCAGGCATTTTCATTTTTCAGTTGACCGAGAGTCATTCCAGAGGTTAACTTTGAAAGCAACATAAATCCTGTAATTTTGGTCCAATCGAAAAATGAAAAAATCTGCCTGCCGTGCAGGCACATTCTAGTCACGCGCTTTGCGCGCGGCTCGCTTCGCTCCCAAGTTTGAGCGTGCTTAGGGCGCGCGTCTGTCAGATCTCGCGCTTCGCGTTCGATGATAAACTCACCTCGCGCTTCGGGCTCGACCTTTGCACTTCCCTACAGTTATATTTAAAGCTTTCGAAACTTAAAGGCAGAATATCGACGACTTTAATTTGATGGTTGTGAACTCCCTTTTGTTAAAGCTTCTCCGGCTTTAACGAATACATTCTCATCGCGTGTCTCGTGCTACGCACTCGATCAATGGCGTAGCAGAATTGTAGATCTTTTTTTTGTGCAGAATTTTCCTTAGTTTATATTTTCCTGTACTTTTCACAGTTTAACCAAAAAATGAATTTTTTTTTTTATTATTATTTGTTGTGCGACCAAAATTTGAATTTCCGAAATTTCGAAAAAATTCAAAAAGTTGTATCAACGATCTTGTACAGCCCCCACGATGAAACCCTTTCTTCCTTTTGACTTTTTTTTAATCTTGCGTTATTTGGATGAAAATTCTCATTTTTGTTTACATTTTTGAATTTTTAAAATGCCGCAACTCTGACAATTTTTTTTTTATCAAAAAAAAATCATGAGTATAAGTTTTTTCACTTTTTAGGTACTACAAGAAGCCATGCTCTCAATTTTTTAGTCTTGGAAAAATACATCCGAAAAAATTTCCAAAATGCTCCCCCTCTTTCATTTTTGATCCGAAATAGCTGGTTAACGAACTCGACTTTTCTTTTTGGTACTTCAAAATGGATGAGTTGACAGATTTTTTAAAATTATTTTTTGTGCGATAAAAATTGGAATTTTCGATTTCTAGAAAAAAATTCAAAAAGCTGTGTTCGCGATTTTGAAGAGCTCTTAAGAAGAAACATTTTTTCTTCATGACTTTCTATTCAATCTTGTGTTGTTTGGCTAACAATTCTCATTTTCTTTCATGTTTTTAAATTCTGAAAATTCCATAATTCTGACATTTTTGTTTTCATCAAAGAAAACCATAAGGATATATTATTTTACTTATTACTTTATACAGATAGCCGCACTTCAAATTTTTTGACTCTTCAAAAAAATAGTCCCAAAAATTTCCAAAATGCTCCACCTTTTCGAGTTTCCATTCAAAATAGCTGGCTAACGAACTTGACCTTCAGTTTTTGACACTATAAGAGTGTACCAAAGGCCAATAAAATAGAATCGCTTTTTCGTAAGTTATCGTGCTCACAGGCAGACATACATACATACAGACAGACAGACATAGAGTCAAACAGACAGACACAATCGTAAAAACCATTTTTCTGTGTTCTGGGGATCTTGATACGCAGACATTTGACAAAAACGGTGGGGAGGGATGAGGGTTCAAGTTTTACACAAATCTAATACCTTCATGATGATGAGAATGTAAAAAAACGTTTCCCCTTATTTTGCACCTAGAAAAACATATTTCAATTTTGAAACAATCGGTGACATGAGTGTCGCCAGCCTGCATGATTTGAATTTCGGTGCCCGCATTCACTTACAATGCCATTGCATCGATAAACAGTATAATCAGGAGACAGTTTCAAATTTTTCCTGGAATATGTAAATGTCATGTATGATTCAATCACAATGTTGTTTCGGAAAAAACTTTTTATTAAATATAGTATAAGTATTGAATCACATTGGTTGGGGTGACAAAAAAAAATCTGCCCGCTGCGCAGGCACATTTTCATGGCGCGCTGAGCGCTCGGCTCGCTTCACTCGCAAGTTTGAGCGTGCCCAGGACGCGCATCATTCGGATTTTGCGCTTAGCGCTCAATGATATATCTACCTCGCTCTAAGCGCTCGGCTACTTCCGTACTTGATTCAATTTACAGTGTAATGCTCAGACAGAGTTACATATATTGCAAATATGTTGAAAACCTCTACTTTTATGAAGATCATTGAATTTTATTTTCGATGAAAATTTATTCTCTATTAATTCCACTTAAGGCTCGGCTGGCCACCGAAATTTATATCTCGCATAGTTTGTCTGGGAAATTGAATTTTTCATTGTGTAAAAAACGTTGTTACGATTAGAACCGTAAATATACGTCTCATTGAAAAATAATTCATATAAAACTTGTAACCGTTTTTGAAGTGAACAATGTTTCTATCTAGTATTTCTTTTTGTCTCTTATTACTTGGCAGGAAAATGTTATCTTTTATTTTTGTAAGTACTTTATCGTGATTGAGACGAAAATCATTCGTCTAATTGGAAAATAGTCAAAGATAAATTTTTATTTTTTCTGACTACAGACAGGCAGACTTCAGACAGACACCTTCACAAAAAACGATTTTTCTGAATTAGGGAGACTCAGAACGTGAAAATTTCAGTAAGTCTCCGAAACTCGATTTTCACATAAAGCCAATACCCTCTCATTTTTAGGAGAATGTAATGAGAAATTTGACTTTTGAAGTATAACGGTTCTCGAAAAATGCTCGGATTCATTGAAAATATCTAGAAAACTTGAATAAACTATCCGAAGGAGGTGTCTAACATCAATGCAAATGTGAAGAAATTTTATTTGTTATAAACAAATAAGGGAATGAAAATGGTTTTGTAGGGATAACCCGCGATTCATGCCTTAATTGACACTAAATTTGAACAATTCATGAATAAAAAGAGTTTGTTGGTCAAAATAATGACAGTTGATGAATCATATGCTTTTAAAAGTAATTGTCATAAACAAACATCCATATGTGGTATTTTCGTTTGAATAAATTAAATTTTTGATTTGGAATCGATCATACATTATTTGGAAATGAAACATAAGTATCACATTTTGTCAATAAATAAAAATTCATAATTGTTCAAATCACCTTAATTACCAAATGCACTATCTGGCTATTTTTGGAGGTGCAAACTTGATATTTTCGATGTAATTAACTGGTAACGACGAACTTCTAGATTTTTAGGATTATTTTGATCACAGTTAACAATTTTATGGTAAACAACGATTGTTCAAATAAACTTAATTGCTTAATTGTTAATTGCTCTATCGAACCTAATTAACATATGCATCATTTGGAAACTGTTGGATGTACGAACTTTACTTTTCAAACTAATTAACTGTGAATAACTAACTTCCTTATTTTTGAGAACATTTTGATGATAGCAAACAATTTTATGGTAAACAACAATTTTTCGAACAAATCATTATCATTTTATATACAATTATATATATTTATGAATAAAATACCCTTTTCTTTCATAGAATTACCAGTCAGTTATTCAGCAGGGAATTCTGGTTATAAACCGACAACATTTGATAATTGTTGAAACGAACCTAATTAACAAATTCTCTATTCGGCTATTTTTGGAGATACAAACCTAATTTTTTTGATGTAATCAACTGTAAATAACTAACTTCCACGTTTTTAAGGAACATTTTGATGATATCGAACAATTTTATTGTAAGTCATAGTTGTTCGAACAAATTATTAGCATTCTATATATAATTATTACACATATTTACAAATGAAATGCCGTTTTTTTACGGATTTAATAGCCAGTTATTTAGCAACGATTTCTGGGAATAGATAGATCAAATTTGGTGATTGTTTGAACGAATTTAACTAACAAATGCATATCTTGGCTATTTTTTAGCATTCAAACTAATTTTTTTGTGCAATCAAATAAATGCGATGCTTTTAGAAACAACCTATATAGTGAGTGTCTGTCAATGGTAATAACTCTGGTTTTCTTATTAGTTTTATTATCGTTATTATTATTTTATGGTATTTACAGTTGATTACACAAAAGAAATTCAAACACTGAAGAATAGCCGAATAATGCATTTGTTAATTGAGTTCATTTATCCAAGCAAAAATACCTGTAATGGTATTTGTTCAATGAAATTATTTCCAGGAAAACAAATTATTTATAAACCTCCATTTATTCGATTGGAATACTCGTTTTTCCCACAAAATGTACAAATTCAGTGATAATCAAGTGAAAACTAGCTGTTTATCCATACGAAACCATTTCCATTTACTTATTTGTTCATAACTAAATCGGAAATTTCTTTACCATTTGCATTGATATTGAACATCTTTTCAAGATAGTGGCTTCGAGTCTTCAAGGTTTTTTTAGTGCAAAAATTTATAAGCTGACATCTGAAGAAAAAGTTGAAATCGGGAAATAATAGTCCTCTGAAAATTAATTTGTCCACGAATATTTTTCCCCACTGCGTGCGTGTAAGGGATGGCTTGAGTTCCCAACTATTATGTTGAAAACTCGTGTTTTTAGCTTTGAAAATTAAACTATTCGATTGCAACTAGAACTGCTTAGTTAAAAATTAATTTTTTCTGGGTCAAACCTATCTTTCTTGTGAAAAATTAATCTTAGCTATTCACAAATTCACCTTTCTTGGATGGAAATTCAAGATTTTTGGTGAAAAATTTCTTCCTTCTTGAAAATGATCTTTTTTGTTTGAATTAAGTTTGTTCGATTTCGGGCGTTCCTTCAACGGGCGAACTATTTCTATGTGATTTTCGTCCATTCGCGCATTGTCGCATTTCCCGCTTGAGTGCACAGCGCGCATTTGCATAGCATTTGCAAAATTCAGGAATGTACAGAATTGAAATTCTTAGTCAAACGCCGCGTGCAATGAAAGAAAGGCTGGAAGAAAGAATCGCTGCTTTCTAAAAGCCATGAAGGGATATCATAACAACTTCTTGATTGAATAATCAAGAAATGCAAATTTTGATCGCACGAAAAATTAGAAAATCAGAAATTCCATTCTGGGTCAAACCTGCACGACACGGAAAAAGATATTAGAAAGGAAATCATGCACCCAAAAAATCCACAAATTTGTCAGTAATTACTCTTCAATGTGACACATAGTTTTCGTTTTATTCATGAAAATAACATTTTGGATGAAAGAATCGCATATTTGAACAAACACAAGCTAGAAAAGGAAACCGACAATTGACTGCAAGAACAAAAAACATGGATTGAAAAGAATATTTCTCTCACAAGAGATCTTTGAATTCTGTAAATATATTTCTGTGACGAGTCATAGAGTTTCCTGTTTCCCGCCATAAATATAAAATTAGCGCCAATGTGCACTACCATCTTTCTAATAACTGCTTCAAAATCGAAGGTAAAAAAATGCACATATTTTAGGGAGGGGATAAGTATGACATAAGTTTTGATGTCATTATTTCCTGGAATTTTTTATCCTTCTCGAGGGAAGCGTACGAAAACCATGATTCCTATGGTTTTTACCATAAAATAAAATCTGCACCGATTTTTACCAATATAATCGTAATCAGCCTTTCAAAATACGTAATTATTCAGAGTTCCCAAAAAATCAGAGGTAAGAAAATACACAAGTTTTCGGTAGGGAGTAGGCATAAAATTTCCATCTTTACCATAACATGTCTGGACAACTTTCACTTATACTTTAAAATGGATGCAACATAGAGTATGTTTTTTAAATAAATCTACATTTTTTCAACCTATCATTTCTATAAATTTTCATTCGTTCTCAAAATAACGTGGAAAATCCGGATTTTCATGGTGCCGCAAGTTCGGTTCCTAGCAATTTTACACTTTGGAGCAACATTTCTTTCTTACCTCGGAAATAATCAATTTTTCGAAAAGAATGCATATCACATTGAATGTGTATTTGGAAAAGATCTACAAATTTTACTTGAAGTTCTTTTAAAACCTTATAGTATTTGTTCAAATAATATGAAAGATATGAAAATTTTATAGTTTTTCAGGATCATGACTTAAAAATCAAATTCCCGGGTATTTCTACTATCATATTCGAATTCATAGTCAAACAAATATGATATTGTACTGTTGACGAAAATTTGAGATACACATCTAATTGAAGGTGCGACGTTTGACCCTCGTTAATGGCATTAGTAATGAATCACATTGGTTATGGTGACAGTAAGAAACCTCAATATTTTGTTACGACAAAGGCCACTCCCGAAAAACTTGGAGCAGGAGTGGTTACAAAACGAGCGTCCGATTCAATTCCGCGGTCTGTTTTGTCTCTCATTGTTTGATTCAGAAAAATATTCATTTTTTACTTCCATGATCTAGTTGTCATTTTCACAATTCTATGGATTCTTGTATTCTAGTACAAATATTTTCCCACAGCTTGATATATTTAAGAATTCATATTTTGCACATGTTTGAAGAGCACCAAACAGACTTTACTGAATTCTTCTTTTTTCGCAGGAAATACGTAGTTTTGAATTTGTTTATATGAAACAAGTCATGAAAACTATTTTCTCCTTTATTCTTATGCACAGAAGAAACGTTGAGTAATTCTTTTGTGGCTCCTCTTTTATAACGCAAAATTATAGTATGAGTTAAAAGTTTTTTTTTACGTCCTTAAATATTTAATATTGTACCACACCTGAATGTTTATGTTGACAATTTCAAATAATTTTTTCGAAAAATGGGGGAAATTGGTAGAAATCGACTGAAATAGGAATAAGTTCACCGAACTGTAACATTCCGTTTATTATTTGTTATTTTTCAGTTTAGTAACAGTGAAGAGAACATGTTTGATAAAATATACACGGAAAATTTCTTGTGAAGGTATCATTTCATGAATTTCAGGAAACGTATATTTTGCGTACTTCCCGAGAATAATAACATTTTCATTCTCTTGATTCAGTTTCAATACAGTTTTTAGAAAAGACCACTTTATCCATAGTCACAATCAGAGACTGGAAAATTTATCTGCTGCGCGGGTACATTCTCATTGCCATCTGCGCACGCGAATCGTTTCGCTCGCAAGTTTGAGCGCACCTGAGGAGCGCGTTTGTCAAATTCCGCACTACGCGATTGGGCTTTGTACTCTCTCAAATTTGTGTAAAATTATTCTTAAATTGGAAAAACAAAGAAACGTGGACTACTGTAATTTGATAATTGTTCATTCCTTTTTGTTGGAGCTTCTCCAGCTTTAACAAATACGCTTTCATCGAGTATCTCGTGCTTTGTGCTTAATTTTTTCTCTTCCTCCCTTATCCTCCGTTCTTTATCTCCCAATGAACCAATAAAGTGCTTTGTCTTTACTGCCTTTCTTGCTTTCCCTACCTCTTTCATATATATTTCCTTTTCCCTATTTCTTGATTCGTTTAAATTCTTTCATATTTCGTTTTATCCTATTTCAATCGTTTTCATCAATCATTCCTCTTCTTCATTTTCTTCCGTATTCCTTCATTCTCTCTAAACCCTCCTTACACTGGTCATCCCACCTTCCTTCTCTCAAACATTCTTCCTTTTATTGCAGTCTTACCAAGTGTTGGCCCTAGTGAGCTGCCGAGAGCTCCAGACCTACTCCACGTTCCGCCTAGGGAATACGCCATATTGGAACTTGAGAATAGGACAAATATTTGAAAGCTTGATCTATGAAGAAATCTAAAAAGAATAATATCTATACAAATATGCATATAAAATTTATGCCAATAATGCTAATATTTTCTGCAGTTACCTTGAAAAGTTGAAAAAATTAGATTTTCAATGAACAAATTATAGAGAAGAGGTTTTCAGAAAACTATTATACTATAAATCCACTTGGAAATTTTTATAAATGCAGTTTGCATTGAGGTAAACGTTTATTTGGTACACATCGAATTTTTGTTCATAAGTGATTGGTAATTTTCGTAAACAATATTTTTTCCATTCACATTGATATACAGTAAGCTTGTTTTGTATCTCTGCATAAAACTCAATCTGTAAATAGAGTCTTGCGTAATGCACATTATATGCATTGTTTTTGTACTCATAAGGCGCTCATATTATTGTTAACATTAATAACACTCTAATTTTTCCATAATCAAATTCGATCGAAAATAAGATTCAAGGAAATACCTTACCTTTGAATCAAGTAAGAGAGGGAAGTTCCTACCAGCAATCCAAAATCTAGAATTCCAACAAGTATGAATTCAATGTTTAGATTGCCAGAAATTTCGGGGGGGGTTTAACCCCCCCTCCCCTCCGCGCGTTCGCCACTGTCAACGATATTTTGTTGATGACATTGTATCAATTTTATATTTATCTTGGCCCATTAAATTTTTACAGAAAATTGAATAACGCTGTTGAAATATTAGCATCATTGTCATAAATTTTATATGTATACTTGTATAGATATTTTTCTTCTTAGATTTCTTCATAGATCAAGCTTCCAGATATTTGTGCTATTCTCAAGTTCCAATATGTCGTATTCCCTAGTTGGAACGCGGAACAGGTCTGGAGCTCTCTCGGCAATACTTACTAGGGCCAACACTGGTCTTATCTCTTCTCTCACCTTCTTAATCGCTCCTTTCATTCTTCCTAATATACCCTCCACTCCTTCCTCGCTACCCTCACCTTTCTTTCCTTTTTACTTCCTTTTCCCTCTGAATTGCCTCGAGCCTACACTCCTTAACGTTGATATCAGCAGAAAATTCTCGGAACCTATTTCATCACTCACTTCCATTCTCTCCATTAACTTCCTTGTTCCCTTTTCTGCTAAAATAGTCAATCACTATTCCCCCTACACTTATAAGCGTTATTTCTCCATCCCTGTCACCTATTGTATCGACATTGAAGATAAACCATTTTGTCTCTCCTATCAGGTTCAGCAGAATCCTTTACTTCCGTTCTCCGTTTCGAGTTCCTTATGAAAACATTTTTTTCTCCATCGCATACCTCCCTTCTTTCATCAGCTGCTCGAACATAAACGTCTCCTCCTATCAAAGCCAGCTTCTTCTCTTTCTCCTCAACCATTTTCTTATTACTTTCCATCTAATAAAAACATACTATCGCTACCCTTACTTCCCGCACCTCAATTCTTCTTACCATTATTCCATCCTTCGTTTCAATATCTCCCTCTTGTACATGTTCTACCTTCAAATTTATCATTATTATCTATTATATTTATTATTATTGTTGTTTTTGTTGCTGTTTTGTAAGTTTATTGTCCAAAGACAATAATTAGCCCGCCACATCTCTTCATTCCTCTACACCATCAATTTCTTTCCTACTAAAAAATGAATTTTCAATAAACAAATTAATTGAAATAATTCCTTGGATTGAAGAATACTTCTGTTTGTTCATTTTTCACTATTAGTGCTTGTCTCTATTTTTTGATTGCATAACTTTGATAACCTCCAACAGAAATAAATTAAACATTGCTAGTCATGCATGAAATGTTATTTTTTCAAACGAAGTATTTTTGGTGTGTTTCAAATCTTCCTTAAACCTTGTAAATTTTTGTGATACATCTGGGGCATAAATTATTCTGAATAGGTGTAAATTGAAATTTTGAACAATTTCGAAGCAAAATTTATCACTTCTATTTCTCTGCATAGAGATAACGAATGTACTGCCTTGAACAATGACTCCATATTTTTATGGATATTTGCATTGCATTTATGTTGTAGTACTTAAAAAGTGTTCGATCCTTGGTCCTGACACATTTTCCTATAACTTGATTTTTACATTCTGATTCTGAATGAGGAGGTATTGGTTTTATGTGAAAATTGACTTTCGCGGATTTGATTAAATCTCCACGTTTTGAGACCCTTTGATTCAGAAAGAATGGTTTTTACGGAGGCGTTCGCCTGCCTGTATTTCTGTAGCCTGTATTCTGCAGTCTGTAATCTGTGTACTCGATAACTTTCGAAAGAATGATCATATTGGATTGTGCTTTGGCACAATTTTCCAAGGTCGCAAAAGAAGGGCGAGTTCGTTAACCAGCCATTTTTGACCTACGGTTATGGTTTTATCCATCTAAATCGCTTTTTGAATAATCAAAAATGTATGTTCCCGCCCAAACTATGCAAGGTGCAAAAAAATGAAAACTACCAAAATTGTTAACCTAAAAAAATCTACAAACTTACTGTTGAGTATTTTTCAATAGAACGAATAATTTTCGTTTTAATCGCGATGACGCACTTACAAAAATAGAAAATTCAATTTTCTATCCAAGCAAAAAGAGATAAGAAGAAATATTGAATAGGAAAATTGTTCATCTCGAAAATGCCCTAAAAATTTCTCTCCATTATTTTTCATAAGGACGCATATTTTCTGTTTTAATCGTGACAAAGCTTTTTAAACAATGAAAAATTCGACTTTCTAGCCAAACTATGCGAGATGTAAATATCAGTGGCGAGTATTGTAATGAGCATGTGTTCCTTCAGACTAGTAGAGTCTAAAGCAAATTCAATTTGAAAAAAAAATTCCATCAAAAATGAAAAAAAAAATTCCAAAATTTTCATAGAAGACGTTTCCAACAGTTTTGTAATATTTGAAATTATATGTATGCATTACACTGTGAGCCGAATTAAGCGCGTATGAAGCCGAGTGCGAAGCGCGAGGTGAAAAACATGCCGGGTGCGTAGTGCGAGCCAAATACATTATCGAGCGCGAAGTGTGAGATACGAATGACGCGCGCCTCAGGCGCGCTCAAACTTACGAGCTGCGTGCGTAGCGCGCCATGAGAATGGGCCCGCGCAGAGAGCAGATTTTTTCTGTTCCAGCTACCAGCTTACCATAGAGTATAATTCTCGATCGTATGTTTGATAGTTTGTATTCGATTTCGAATATCCAATGTCTGCTGATCAATCTCCTCAGCAATATTTCGCTTCAGACACCTTCCTTCTTCTTATGAACAATTGTTCGCTTAGGATCCTATCCTTGCATAAATCGTCTCCTTCTCTACATCTTCTAACCTTTCCATGTAAGTTTTTGTATTCCTATGACTTCTTATTCTCTGTATGCTACCGAGTTTTACTAGATACACTTTTTTTCGAATTGTTTGTCATTTATTTACTCAAAACTCACTTTGTCTGTTAGCGATTCACCGCATATATTTTGAAGGAATTTTATGCCATTCGCGGTCAGTTTACTCTTATCCGATTGTACAGTTCTTGCTACCATACATCATGATGGGTGTAAGCACATAATAATATATAGCGATCTTGGACTTATTCAATACATTTTCTTCTTTAGTAATAACTCCTCCACTGCTGATTATCTCTTTACCTCCATTCCTACGTCTGGCGATCTCTGCATCTATCTTTCCGTCAGCAGTAAATAAACTTTCAAGGATGCACGATACTATCAACTGGTTTCATCCTCTCATCATTTGAGGAAATCTTTCATACTGTTTTCTCATCGCTTGTTCCAAATACAACGACTTTTGTTTCATATGCCCGTCAATCATAAGATTCACATTTTCACATCCTCATCAGAGAAGGTATTAGATTTGTGTGAAATTCTACCCCCCGCACCTCGTTTTCGTCGAATGTCCACGTTTTGAGACCCCCTGAACCCGGAGAACAGGTGTTTACGAATGTATCTGTCTGTCTGTCTGTATGTATGTATGTATGTATGTATGCATGCATGTATGTATGTATGTATGTATGACTGTATTGTATGTCTGTCTGTTAGCACGATAACTTTTGAAAAAACAGATCTACTTGATTGGCCTTTTGTGCACTCTTTCAGTGTCAAGAACTGAAGGTTAAGTTCTTTAGCCAACTATTTCGGAAGAAAATTCAAAAAGTGAGTGCATTTTGAAAATTTTGCAAAGTACTATCCAAGTACTTTGTAGTACTTGGAAATTCAAACAATTTGTTTCCACAACTTTTCTCGATGAAAAAAAATTGCCAGAGTTATAGCATTTTCAAAAACCGAAAATACAAACGATAATGACGATCAGAAGCGAAATAACGCACGAAATGAAAAAATTGAATGAGAGAACATTCACATTTTTATTGTGAAAGAAAAACAATGAAAAAGAGAACATTTCATATTTCGGTCGACCAATGCAAGATACGGAAAAAGACAACAAAGAAAAAATTCTGCAACCAAAAAATATCTACAAATTTGCAAGGTAGTAATTTTTTACAGGACAAAAATTTTTTGTATTATTCATGTAAAACAACATCAAAAGAAAAAAATGTGTATAAAGTAATATAATATACAGTTAACACATTAGGGTTGAAGAAAAGAAAACTTTTAAAAAATAGAATTCACAATCATTAAATTACTGTAGTCAATATTTTCCTTTTAGTTTCAAAAGCTCTATACACACATGTAGAGAAGTACAAAGACTGAGCTCAGAGGGCGAGGTGAATTTATCATCGAGCCGGAAGCGCAAGACCCGAAAGACGCGTGCCCTAGGCACGCTCAAACTTATAGCGGGCGAAGCGAGCCACTCGCGTAGCGCACGATGAGAATGTGCCAGCGCGGCGAGCATATTTTTTATGTTGGTATCCAGTCTGCTCATTAACCTCTGCGAACCCTTACCTGATTTTGCTGCAACGATCCCATCATCTGCAGATGCAAGTCTACGCAATTTCACTGCACCAAATCTAATAACTTCTTCGTCAAAGTGAGCTAATCTTAGGTATTCATCCATGTTTATGTTCAGCATCCATTAGGGCATAAAGCTTTCTTGCTAAATACCTTGCTAAGTTTCGAACCAATCACTTAGTTGTTTATTTATTCTTACACTCGCTCTACTGCTATTATAATTATATTGCTTGTACTGCTTTGATAAATGGACCACTTACACCATACTCTTCTGAGACTCACCAGAGCTTAGCTCTATCCATCTTGTGGAAAACTTTCTCCAGAGCAGCAAAAACATAGAGAATATCTTCATCAACCCTTCAACTTTATTATGTGATCTGTCTCAAGCTGAATACTTGATGCGCTTCTGATCTCTCTAGCCTTAATTGAAATGAGACTTCCAAGATCCCTAATCAGTTATGCTCATAAAATTCTTTATAAGTATTTTTGTAAATATTTTACCCGCGATACTAAGTAGACTAATTGTTATATATGTAGTAAAGTCGTCTTCATAACCCTATTGTTTGTAGATTAAGACGATAATCGCCTCTTTTCAATCGTTTGGAACTTCACTGTTTACAGCCAACATATTCATGTACTTACTCAACCTCACAAACTTAATACAGTCTAAACCAGCAGCATATGAACCATTTCACAGCTTCACTATTTACAAGCAAGTTGTCTATTATATCATCTTCTTTATTATTGTTGTTGTGTTCCGAGGCCTGTCCCCCATACGATACCTTGAATAAAACACTTTTACTGTATTGCACTTTGTCTGAATCTCTCAAAATTTTATCATCTGCATTCTCATTTTCGACTAAATCAGTGCTATTAGTTTCTTCCCTAGTCTCCTTTACCCATTTCAAGGTAAATACCTTACTTTCTTGAAAATAAATTTCACATTGTATATATTCTTTCGCTTTTATGTTTTTTTTGCTCGCTAAGACTGAAATTCATATTTTCTTGTTTTTATTCTTATAATCATCCCCAAATCTGGTCCTTTCTCCCGTTGACCGCCACGCAGATCACATCATTCAACTAAGCATCCGCAATCTTCCTCCCTGCAGTCGCAGTAACGCAGACTTCAGATGCACTGTTTAAGATGCTGACCTGTCTATTTATCCATGCCTTTTCGACATTTTCATTGCCTGATTATGTTTTCCAGTTCCGTTAACGATGACATTGATACTGATTCAACCTTTTCAATACACTTTTTGTACTTCTGGCTTCTGCAGATTCTCTGTTTTACCTAGCACCTATTGCAATCTAATATGACTCTTCTTTTGCATCAATCCTTGACCGATGTTCATTTTTGAAACTGCAAGGAAGTAAACTGCTTTACTTCCAGAGCCCTTCATGACTCTGTCATCTCTAAAAAGTAGTTTTAGTTTCACATCTGCAACAAAGAAGTCAATCATTTTGTGGCTCCGACCTCTGAACCGAACATGCTGTATAAAGGTCAGGCAACGGAGCATAACCAAGAATTGAAATTAAAGGAATTCGAAATTGGGGAAAAACCGAAATCCAATTTCAACCAATGCCAAAAAATTCAAGTTCATATCTGCAAGTCCTAGGAAATAGAAAAAAAAATCCAACGACCGAATTTGGACAGATACCTTCAAATATAAGGCAAAATGGCATAACTCCAACCTTCCAAATTGTTTTCACACAAACAGATTTCATTTTTCATGTTAAAGAAGATACGTGTGGGAAAATATGGTTTTTGGTAGGGAGTTGTTAGAATAAATACCTCTTCAGATGAAATAGGTCTCATTTAAATCGGTTACGATTTGCTCTCTCTGTGTGCAAAACAATTTAGAGGGATCGTAGTTAGACCACCGGTCGCAGTCGGGCCATCCTTCCTTACTCATCGAAATTCCTGAAAGAATTAGAAAAATGGAGATATAAGAGTAGAGTGAAGACCTGAAGTTTTTTTGAGAAAAAAAATACAAAACAAGAATATTCGGAAGATCTACCAACGTATTTTTACCTTGATGAGGGTGTTAGATGAACAAAGGAACGTTGGTAGATACTTCGAATATTTCCGTTTTGTGTTTTTTCCTTAAAGAATTAAAATGAAATAAGGGGCCTTTCATAAACCACGTGGCTTTTTATGGGGGGGGGGGGGGATCGACGAAAGGCCACGCTGGTCTACATGGAGGTAGGGAGGGGTCAAAAAGTGGCAAAAATTGATTAGAGAGATCTCTCTTATCAAGCAATAAAGATATTTTGGACCAGCAATGAACACATCCAACTAGTTGTTCCAAATGAAAGTTACTGAACCCTGATCAACACATACCATCCAATACAGAAGACTTGTAGAGTTGCTGGTGTGGATAGTGTCACTGTTGGAATGCTTGAGAGCGGTCATATATACATGTTTGTTTGGTTGGGTGATCTTGTGAACATGTGTTATGTGAGCAATGAAGTTCCGAATGATTGTGGTAAGATAATCATTGTCCCACTGTGCAAGGAAAGTGGTGATAGAGGCAAGTAAACTAATTGTAAATCAATTATTCTACTACGTACCGTGGGTAAAATATTTACTAGAATACCTTATAATCAGGTCATCGGATTGTATGATGAGAGGATTCAGGAACGTGGATCAAAGGGATAAAAGTTGGCATAAGCATATGTTAATAAGACTCCCGAAAGGAAAACAATAAAAAGCCTTGGAAACACAAGGTCTTGCTTGAAAAGGTGTATGGATGTAAAGAGAGCAACAGATGTATGCGAGGAAAGGATGTTTGGAGTATAATCGTCTATATGAAGAAGACAGCTGCCTGAAACGAAATATTCCCGATATTCCGAAATAGGGGTATATACCCTTCAGGAAGTCTTGTTCACGAGCCAAATTCTCAGCATGGGCGAGTGTGGGAGAAGTAAGTTTGAGAGACATTGCGAATAGAGGCAAGAGAGAGGACATTTGGCATCTCCTCATTCGCTTAGACCTAATGTTCCTCAAGCATGGATCCACTGATAGTAATTTTCCACCTAATGACCTCATAAAGACTTCCTTCATATTCCCAGTTCCAGACTTATTAAATTCATCTCCTGATGAGATATCAATTAGGGTAATAGAACTTGCCTTACCAATTATCTCCCCCCTTTCTTGAATATCTATACTCCAGGTCATCGGTTTTCCTGACATCTGGAGAAAGCTGTTATTTGCCCTATTTAAAAAATTTGAAAACCCATTACGTTAACCCGATGCAATCACGCTTTCGAAAAAAACATGGTACTCTTACTGCTCCCCTCAAATTAACGTCAAATATCGAAATAGCAATGGATAAAAGAGAGGACGATTATTGTCCTGTTTGGTTTTTCAAAGGCTTTCGATACGATTACCCATGAGTTGCTTACAAAGAAGCTCAAGGCCTTCAAGTTGTCAAGCTCCATCCTCAAACGGTTTCAATCTAATTTTGGTAATCGGTATCACTGAGTAACCATTTGTAGTGACGGGCTTTCTGTCAAGTGTGTGGATCCTTTAGGCTCCACTCTTGCCCCCTCCTCTTCAACTTGTATATCTCTGACCTTGGTCGCGAACTTCAACACTGCTGCTACCACAAGTAAGTCGGGACCTATATCTTCACTTAGGAGGTCACTAGTACTAGTTCAAGAAGACATCGATTGTGCCATCCTTTACCTACTTCCTTCTCAATGCATGAAACTTTGGCATCTCTTCCACTTCCTCGTATCGAGAATCTTACTGTCTCTTTTTTCGGAAGTGGTGAAAATTTGGGTTGTCTCCATAACTGTACCTTGTCCTAGAAGGAACAGGTCCAGAGTATCTGAAGGAAAACTTACAGTATATTACAACAATTATATCCAAGAATAAGGTCCCTGTGCCTACCTCCACTCCGATACTTTTGGTTGAAAGTCTGATTTTGCCCCACTTTGTCTACGGCTGTTTGTTTTATGACGATTTGACTGACGATTTAAATAAAGCCAGAGCGTGCGTTGAATGCCTGTATCCACAAAGCTTTAGGGTATCTTTTCAACCTTCCCATTTTGGCGTCGTTCCACGTAAACATTAGTTTAGCTGGACTCGAAAGAAATTACCACCACTGTTCCCCTCCACACGGGTGTTTCTAGAGATGACTTCTAATTGATTGCTACCGTCAGGTTCTTTCTTCTGGGTGTAGAGGTGGCCGCTCGAGTTCAGCTAAACGAGCGTGGAAGCGTTCAGGTAAATGGAAGTTCAGCTAAACGGAAGGCTTCGGTACAATCGTTTAAACAGAGAATAAATAAACAACCCACTTCGCAGGTGCCACGCTCCTCCCATGGCTCAAATTTTGACACAAGATGGTTTCTTAGAGATAATCTATAAGACATTCTTTTTGTTAATCATAAGTACTATTTCTCTGAAAAAAATTATCTGCTTCCGTTGCTCCGTCTTCGAGATGAACGTCGAAAAGCTTTTTTTTTGGGTGTTTTGCGAGATTCGTGGGTAGTTTCATCCTTCAGTTGAAGTCCAACTTGTTTTATGTTACCAATCGATGCCTCCAAGAATATGTATGTCAAGAATCAATAACTTATTTTTATTTTATTTTTTTGTTTGAAGAATTCGGCCATCGTTTCAAATTTTTTTACCCTCCAATTTATGATTCTCAACACTCAAAGACATGAATACAATATTTCCGTAGCTTTGTGACTGCATTTGTTCAAGTGATCCAACTCTATACACGAATCCACTACTGGTCCTGCATTATGTATTGTTAGAAATAGCGTTCGCCCTACCTCGAAGGCCTCTCCAGTTTGAAATATGTCCTATTTTACTCCAATCCGAAACGTCTCGAACATAAATATCTCACTTGTAGACAAGTATTTTTTCATGGATAATTCTAGTTTTAAACTTTTATTCTACAACCCCCCTTTTGGAAGAAGGTGTATGCATTTCCTTTAGTCAGGGCCGGATTTATATAAGGGGCCGATGGGGCCGCGGCCCGGGGCCCCCACATTTGGGGGGCCCCCACAAACCCC
>WSXT02192254.1:0-19643 GCA_011762715.2 Neuroterus valhalla
TACCCGAGCGCGCAGCGCGAGGTTTGAAATGTACGAGCGCGAAGCGCGAGTCTGATACATTATCGAGCGCGAAGCGCGAGACCCGTCGGACGCGCGCCCTGGGCGCGCTGAAACTTGCGAGCGAAGCGCGCGATGAGAATGTGCCCGCGAAGCGGGCAGATTTTTTCTAATACACGAAGCTTTCACCTGAAACTACAGCGAATCCTTTTCCTTTTGCGACATGCGTTATTCACCTGATTTTTAGTCAAAGGAAGTTGACTGAAAGCTGGTTGCGGATCAAACGAAAGTCGAGTTCCTTCGACAGCTATGGAAAATTGAGTTTTTCATAAAACTTTAGAGCTCTGAAAAACTTTTTGAAATGTAATGTAGTCAGTTTTCGGATAAATAGTTAAGGGCACAGTGAGTTTAGGCTTTAGTTAGGTTGAGAGAATCGCTGCAGGAGATTTTAGAGGGTCTTCGCAGATCCGGAACGTCTAGTTGACTTCGGATCCGTAACTACGTTAAGGTTGGTGGTAGGTAAAGTACAAGTGTTCCTTGCTCGATGACCTTTGTACCTATACATATCGTAAAGGCTTTCGCTGTGCTACCAGTTTCGATGTGCTTGAAGAGCGATTGTGTTCAACAAACTTCTCCCAGAGAATTTCCATTAGTCAGAAGCTCGGCTCAGATCTGTGGAGGAGCGAGAAGGACTTGCTCGGAGCGTCAAATGATTTCAAATCAACGTGTGTGGTAGCATGGATAATTCAATATGAATATGTATTAATTTGATCCGAAAACTGGAGTCACGTTTCAACCATCACCAGGGCAACTATAGAATGTTAAGCCTTTTCCAGCTTTTATTAATAGAATTCCAGTTATTTCCAGAATGGTGCATTTGCAATATTCATATATATTTGAATTTTTGATTATCAAAATCTGCTCATTCAAAATTTCAGATTTTCGGAATTGAACTACTCTACATTCAGGGCGTTCGAAATCCAAAATTTTCAAGATTAAAAATAAAATTTTTGCACACACACACTGTTTGGTTTTCAAATGCTTCCAAATATGGAGAGTTGAATTCCAGTGCCTGCGAAACATCAGATTCAACATTGAAAAATGTAATTATTACTAGGAATTCATAGCATTCAGAACTTTTTGAAGAAATTTTAAGATTCCATACCATAAAAATTGAACAAATTATTGGTTAAAGACAACTAAAATGATATGGATTCACACTTAACGCGACTGAAAAGTTCCGAATTAGAAACCTTCAAAATTGAAAAGTTCGAATTCAAGCCAAAGAAAATTAACAGTCTGCATAACCTGAAAATGAACCTTGACACAATTGATTGAATTTTTAGACTTGAGATTTGAACACGAAAAAAATGCGGATTTTATAAGATTTAACTGATTGAAATTTTGTCTGATTGATACTATTAGTTCAAGAGTGTACGTAGCTCTAAACTGATTCGGTATACCCCATTTGATACGAAAGACCTGATCCAATTAAAATCAAGCCAAGCGCTGCTCGACTTCAGTGATCGAACGGTAAACCTTGAACAATTGCATGTGTTCAGTAAACTAAACGATTCTATTTTTAAAGTATCTTCAACAAACACCTGAAATTGATCAATTTGTTTAAACTGCACAAGTTTCAATTTTCAGTACTCAAATTTCTCTTCTTTCAAAATAATAAAGACTGACAGAAACTGATAAAAATACCGTTTGCAATTTTTCCAAACTCTGTACCAACCCTGACACCTCTAGAACAACAAAAGCACAGGGCCACAAAAGGAAAACAAAGTGGACCTTTTCTGGGCTTACTTGTTCTATTTGTTTTTTGGGTCGCTGATCAAGAACCTGTTGTCCATGTCACCCATCATGTCTGGATCAAGGTAAGATGAAGGTCAAACCCCACAATTCGCAAAAAAAATCATTTTTTCGACACTATATTCTGGAAGAACGGAAAATTTCACGTTCACGCATATTGAACTTCTAACCAGATGACCTTGGATGTCATTTTGAGGTAATCTGAAAGTCAAATCCTCTTTGGAATCATACAGCTGGTATTTCAGCTAGAACTAGGTCTCTCAACTACGCATCATTTTGTTTTTTTGGTCGCTGATCACGATCTCTGTGTCCATGTGACCCCATCACGTCCAGGTCGAGATCAAATGAAAGTCAACCCCAACATTTCACGATAAATAATTTTTTTGACCCCAGATTCTGAAAGAACGGAAAATTTTACGTTCAGACAAACTTCAAAAATTCTTATCAGAATGACCTCTGGAAGTCATTTGGAGGTCATCTTAAAGTTAAATTCTCTTTTGAATCATCCAGCTGATATTTCGGCTAGGACTAGGTCTCTAAACTACGTATCATTTTGTTTTTTTGATTGGTGATCACGATCTCGGTGTCCATGTGACCCCGTAACGTCCAGGGCAAGGTCAAATGAAAGTAAATCGCCTCAATTCGCGAAATATACTTTTTTTCGACACAAGATCCTGAAAGTGAGCTCCAAAAGTCATTTAGAATTTATTATAAAAATTTATTTAAAAAAAATAATATATTAGTATAGATATAAACTTTCAGAAAGCGATTCCATAAAGATATAACCGTTCGATTTAACATTCGAAATCAGTTAAATGTTCGCAATCCAATTTGACATTGAATATTGATTCGTTCCATTTCTTATATTGAGCCATGAATTTCCTATTGAAAAAAAAACATTGAAACGTAGAACACATGCTTATTTGTACAATCTCACTTCTCAGACATGACATAAGCTGAGCACAAGAAATCGACAAGCAGATTTATTCTGTATGGCTTTTAGAGATCACTTTGAGTAATGAAGATCGACCTTCGTTCAATCTTGATCCACAAGACGTGTTGGGGTCACATAGACACAAGGATCGTGTTAAGCGACCAAAAGGGTATAATGGTACGTAATTTGGAGACCCATTCCTAACGAAAATACCAGCTGTATGACTCGAAAGAGAATTCGACCTTAAGATGACCTCCAAACGACTCCAAGAGGTCATTCCTAGAAAAAGTAACAGTGCGTCTGGACGTAGAATTTTCCGGTCTCTCAGAATCCAGAGTCAAATTTTTTTATGATATGAGGGATTCGACCTTCATTCGACCTCGATCCAGACATGACGGGGTCGCATGGACACCAGAATCGTGATTAGCGACCAAAAGAACAAAATTATACGTATTTTAGAGACCTGGTCCTAGCCGAAATACCAGCTGAATGATTCAAAAGAGAATTTGACTTTCAGATGACCTCAAAATGAGTTCCAGGGTCATTTTGATAAAAAGGTCAATGTGTGTCTGGACGTGAAATTGTCCGTTCTTTCAGAAACTGGTGTCAAAAAAAAATATGTTTTGCGAATTAAGGGCTTTAACCTTCATTTGACGTTGATCCAGATGTGAGGGGGTCACATGGACACCAGGATCGTGATCAGCGACCCAAAAAATATATGAAAAAGCAAGCTCAGAAAAGGTCCACCTCGTTTTCCTTTTGTGGTCCTGTGTTCAAATTGCAAAAGAACCTACTTTGTCAAAAAATAATTTGTGTTGTCGATTAAAGTTTAAACTAGTTTAAGCTCTATCGAGTTTTTTTGTCCACAAAAAACGTTTCTACTATTTTACTCTCTCTCCAAAAGAGCCCTTACTAGCCTTCCTCCTTTGCAGTGAATTCATCTCATTTGCAGTAAAGAATTTACATTAGAATAATTTAAGCTAGAGATAAGAGAATGTTGATTCCAATTTGTGTAGGAAAATGGCGTCTTGCAGAGAACTGAGGTGATTTCTTGCGATATTGCGATTTGAATGAAGAAGAGCAACACAGAAGTTGTGTCAACTTACCCTCGAACTTACCCCCGACAGAAAGCATCGTATAATGCTGAGCGACCAAGAATCCTTGCAGGCCTGTGCTAAATTTATGCAGATGCATGCCAGCAATATTCTAAATAAGTAGATACGCTACCACCTAGATTCTACCAGCGTCGTTATGATCGCGCTTCAGGTTTCCCCTTGTACCCTCGTACACGAAGTCGTGGCTTTTCGACTACCAGAGCGTCATCTGCGTGTCAGGAAACTCGAATAAAACCTTCTTTTGCTTTCATAATTAAGTTCAAGCTTCTTCCGCTTGTTACGGATGCAACACTTAAAAAGAGGCTTTATTTAAACTCTTTGAATCAGTCCTTGAATAAAAAGAGATTACAACCAAGAGTGCCAATTTACAGTTACATTCGTACAGTGGACTATGCAAAAGATGAATAAGAAGTTATTTCAGAAATTATTTTTATCAATGTGCTGGCAAACGTGATCGCTGTTTGGGAAGCTTCTAAATTTCATTTTTAACATATAATTGTAATTTTTGTGGCCTTTGGTCTTGTTTTTTTTTTACGCGTTTCGCCGACAATATTGTGACTGTAATAATTACATGGTAGATACTTTGGTAACACTCTTCCTCTTATCTAAGTTGACATCAGATGTAACCACGAAAAACAATGTTAAAGTATAAAACTTACCATATGTGACATTTTTCAAACTTAGAATAGTTCATGGACCAGGTTAATCATTATGTATATAAAGAAGAAATGTTGTATGAAAGTAGATGATGCGTCATTGGAATGTTTAAAATTTTCTTCTAACCTAAGTAACAAGAAGAATGAGGTAGAGTTATGTTACAGATCCGAAACGTTTTTATTGTAAACTAATGGAAATACTGACTGCTTTTGCACTTTAAATAAGTATATATACAAGTTCCGTAATGTTGAGAAAATTTTTTAGATATTGATTTTGTTGTTGTATAAAAAAGTTTTGTAAACAAAGTGAAATGGTTTCCTGGGCTCCATTTTTCCTTTCCAACTTTTAAAAGTTGTAATCTGTCATTACTTAAAGATATTTTACATTTTTTAATAATTTATTATCAGGATACATGTTTTCTAGTCTGTTGTGCAAACTTTTAGGTTAGGAACTAAGGAAATTGAGAATTTTCATAATTTATTCCATTTTCTGGAAAGTTTCAACAATGTCATGGTATATTATACTAAGGTTTTCAGTATCGGATCTAAAATTATCAGTACCTTCATTCTTTACAATAGAGATCATTCCTAATATATTCCTATTATGGTAATTACTTTCTAGTCCTGAAATTTAAAAATTTTTTAGAGTTATAATCAAATTTGTGATTGAAGTTTGAAGCGTGTTTACATAGACCTGCATTGTTTTAAAAAAATATTTTTCAGTTGCTTGACGTTCCGAGATTCTAGTCTTAAGAGAACTTTTTGTTTGTCCAATGTAAGACATTTGTTAGTCTTTACAATTGATTTTATAAATGAGATTATTTTTTCGAATTTTGGTATTGTATCCTTGATAGACGGTAGAAGGACATTAGACAATTAATTTTTGATTGTGAAATTATCTTGTGTAGGTACTATTTTGTAAATTTTGTAAGTTGTCCAAGTGTTTAAGTCTTTTTAAAATAAATTGTTTTTGGCTTTTTGTGGCCCTCAGTACTAATGTTAGTGTTCTGTTTTGTGGCTTTGGAGTCCGTGAATGATGAAGAAGATTTAAATTTCTATCAGACGTTTCGGCTCCATATATGGGCCCTCTTCAGTGATTTATTCTAGAAAGTTGCATATTTGGTTAATGTTTTGAATGATGAAATTGTGAGGATAATTATTATTATTCAAAATTTCATATACAATACCAATATTCTTAACGTGAAATTGAGGTTATGAAAGTTTTTTTGCTCTATCACAAAGAGAGAAAATAATTCCTTTCTTGTGATTATTATGATGGTTTGAAAGGAAATTTAAAGTTCTTCCAGAATAAATTATTTTCTGGTGCCAATCCGTTTCAATATATCCTTTTTTAACGATAATTTTTAAATCTGAAAAGTTAATTCTTTTGTTAACTGATTCTTCTAATATAAATTCCAAAGTCCCCCCTTTTTTATTAAATTCAATCAAAATTTTTTTTGTACTTGGTTTTTTGGTAAGCATATTAGTGTATGGTCCACATAACGAAACTAAAACAAAATTTTAAACATTGGATTTAAAAAAAAATTTTTCTTATATATCTTGCATGATCATTTCAGCTCAAGTTGTGGAAAAGGGTGATCCCAAAGGTGTTCCAAATTTTTGTTTGTAAATTTTATATTTGTATTGGAAGTAAGCGTTGTTGATTACAAATTTAATTAGCCCCATCAAATTGGTGAAAATTAAGCTTTGTACAGTTTTTAATTTTATTCCAGTTTTTTTTCGATTTGTTGGTATACTGCATTAGGATCAATATTTGAAAACATTGAGACTATGTCAAGTGATATAACAAAATGGTCCTCTGGAACATTTAGGTGTTTTATTTATTCAACGATTTCCCAACTGTCTTTTATGATATATTGTGATGTGTTATAAATTTCTTCAAGAATTGTTTTTAGGTATTCTGATAAATTATACAGGGGTGAATCTATGTATGGAGTGACAGTTCTGACCGGTCAATCTTCTTTGTGTTGTTTTATTAACCCATAGAACCGAGGTGGTAGACCATTAGTACATCTAAGAAAGTTGTAAAGTTTTTTATCTATTAGAGACTTGTCCCACAAGACCAAAGACCACGAAAATTACAACAATATACTAGTCTAGGAGGTCTAAAATATAATATATAAATTTAATTTTTAACTTTTCAAAAGGAAATATGTCAGTTAGAAAGGAAGATTACTATCTTGAATAATTCAACATACTACGTTTTGTGATTGAATTACATCAGGTAAAATTCAATTAGAGCCTCGATATCGACATATTACTCATATATAACGTCACTTATGAGATAGCATAAAGTATGATTTGCGTATTTCCAACACTAGGAAGAAAGTTCGAAAAATTTATTCTTTCAAGGAGAAAATTCCAGTTTGAAAATAATATGACACAATTACGAATTTTACTGATCACGATCAAACTCCTGCTGCCACTGGAACGGTAGACTTTGAATTAAACGAGAACTACATCCGTGCAAGTACAGATTAGAAGGGACATTTATACTTGCTCTCTAATCATGTACTTACTATGACTACTTCAGCACACCCAGATATAGTTTAGAGCTTCAGACTTGGACTTTCTTTTATGAATGTTGAACATTTCAATTAACTACGGGTTTTTTATTTTAGTTCATTTACATGGGTTAGAAAATAAAAAATTTATAATATGGCATCTAAAGAATAATTTCTACCTAGATTGATAGAGTTTCTGTAGCTAACTGGAGAGATATATGGAATTTTTACCCTGGATACTCATTAAGAAATCTCTCTGATTAATATGAACACTGATAAAAAAATAGTTACAAATTGAGAGAAAAAGTTACATAATTAGGTTTTAGGTAAGTAGAAATGCACCGTTTCCTTGACAAAAAAGGTTTGAATATCGATAATTGTTCTGTTACCGTAAATGTTTATAATCACAAAGAAAGAGGTTGGAAATCATTTCCCACAACATTTTTGCAATCATTAACATTTAAGACATTCATAACCTTTTTTTTCATCATAATTTTTTATGTAAAATTTACAAGCATTTGTAGGAAATCATATCAGCATATCCATAAGTTTTACAGGATTTTCTGTAACGTTACAAAAAGGAGGCTGTCAATTATAATAAAAATCACAAGCTTATCTGAGACTAATTTAATGGATTCTGTTTGAAAGTAACATAATGAAGTTTTGGGTCGGTAGAAATCAAATGTTTCCTCGACAAAAAACAGTTAAGTATAGGTAATTGTTCCGTTAACCGAAATGTTTATAATTACAAAAATGAAGGTTAGAAACCAGTTCTTGGAAAATGTTTTTAATTTCAAACATATAGGTCCAGGTAAGTTGTTCAAAGTTGCTCTTATTCAACTTCCTAAACTTTCTACTCGACATCTCATTTCGTGTATAAATGACATAAAATTATCGAATGACAAAAAAATATCAGTAATGTAGTAATTTCTAATTATTCACGGCCTTAATAGATATTTTAACTCCCAGAACACGTATCATACAATGAAAATTGAAATAAATATTAGTGCAGGAGAAATATTTAAGATTTATAGGATAGTTTTTCCTGAAATAGAAACAAATTTTATCTGCAATATTCACCGAGATTGCTCAACAGTGAATTCTTCGAACATAATTCTAAAATTTACAAATCCATTAATTTTAAATCATTTCTGAAACATGGAACCAAAAATATCCGCAACTAATCTAGTAGAATTGCTCGATACTGACAATAATATTCTTTCACAGATCCATTAAATTTGAAGAATTCTATATTTTTTCTTGGCCAGCGACTACCCAGTTTAGACTTGCTTTATATAGCCCAGTCAACAGAGACATTTAATTAGAAAAAATTTCGGGGTACAATTTTTTGACGTAAAAAATTTTCCTCTAGCGTAAAAATGAGAGTTTCACAGTCTTGCCATTCAATTTTTGTATGCTTCATCCGCCATCTCAATTTTTTTTTTTTTGTTATCTCGCGTAATTTTTACTTTACAAGAAAAATGTTAAGAAACAAAGTCGTAAAAAATTGTATTCCTTACATTTTTCTTTTGATTAATTTTTGACGAATAATTAATATTGATTGCCAATATCGAGCAAAAACTGCAGGAAACTATGACATGCGCGCAATTTTCTTAATTTTTCGGCAATTTGTATGAAAAATAAGTGCCATATTTGAATGGCAAATTGTAGAACATGAAATTTCCAATAACTTTTGTGCCAGAAAAATTTTTAAACGGACCATACATGATGGTCGAGAACGCGCTCAATATAGCGCAAGGTGGGAATCTGGCCGCACCACAGTGGTTCAAAATCCCCAAAAGCTGGCCGAAAATCAGAATCTCGATAGTTCACTTTATTCGAGTACCCGTATAAGGTTTTTGGGGTCGCTGATTTCGAAAATGAAGTAAAAAATAGAAAACAAGAAATGGCGGACCCAAAATGGTAGACATTTTTCTAAAATTCTCTATGCATTCACTTGAAAATGAGTATTGATGGGTTTTTGGGGTCGCTGATTTCTAATATGAAATTAAAAATCCAAAATTCAGAATGGCGGACCCAAAATGGTGGAAATTTTTCTAAAAAAAAAAACTTTTCTTAAAATGGGGCAGCTCGGGGCACCAAATGAAAGTAGTTCCCAAAAGTAGACACTTTTCCGCAGTAAAAACAACAAATCTCGACACAAGAACTCGCAGGAAAAAAAGAATTCTTCACGTGAACTTGTAAATCGGGTACAACAGAAGATAAATTTTCTTCTGCAATACATCGCATACATCGTAAAAATGTTTGCGAATTATACATATTTCATTATTTATTCTTAATGTTCGTACCTTCACGAGCATTTTCCATGTCGAACAAACTTTTTCCAACAAAAACTCAATGAATGTAGCAAATTTTAGAAAAATGTCCACCATTTTGAATTTTTTGCTCTTTTTTCGAAATCAGCAACCCCGAAATGTGTGCATGACGTTGTATTACGGGTATCATAGCCGGAAGAGCATTCTCGGAAACGCGCGACGTATACCCGAGATTCACATCGATGTCGGCAATAAATATTATTGATTCGGAAAAATTGTTGAATTAAAAAATGTGGGAAAAACAATTCTTTACAACTTTGTTCTCTACATTTTTGTTGAAAAATAATAAGTCCGTGAGATAACAAAAAAAAACGAAAATCCAATATGGCGGATTGAGCATACACAAATTCAAGGGCAAGACTGTTAAACCTTCATTTTGACGCTAAAAGAAAACTTTCTACGTCAAATAATCGGGCCCCGAAATTTGTTCTATTTACAGACCTTTTTCGATCTTTATTCACTGGGCTCTGAAAACATTATTCTCATTTATAGTGTCCATTTAATTAATAATTAATGTCAGCATCATATAAAATAACCATATAGAAGCGTTATGAAGCATTGAAATACGATGCTAATTACTTATGAATGATATAACCGATAGTCATCAAAAGGATAGAGGGAGGAGGTGGAGGAGGGAGGAGGAGGGAGGAGTTATTATGGTGTCAGTTAGGAGGAGAAAGGGATAGGTTGGGGAATAAATCCAAAAATCAAATCGGTGAAGCCGTGTATCATAAATAGAGCGTAGTCATTCGACCGACGTATGTTATGACCGCGCGTCGGAATAAATGACAATGTATAAACGGACACAAGCATTCCAAGTTTCGCGTAATACAGGGCCCAAATTTGAATTTTAGAACGGGCCGTCGATAAGAGCAGGACACAAATACGCATTAGACGATTTGAAATTCAGATAGGATCTGGAATGAGATTGAATTCTGCAGTCGAAAACAGGATCAATGGGAACCAGAACCACGCGGAAACGTATAAATACACCGTGGCTTGATGATTCGCGTACTCGCTTTGTTAGCTAATGCGTATTCCTGCCTTGCGTTTTATGCATTGAGGGTACATAATAGAGATATGCATCTTGCACGCTCGCGTGCAGGTACTTACTTGATACGTACGTGATGTAGCCAGATTTGCTGTTGTTCTCTGAAAGAAGCCCCGTTGAGTCAAGTCATTCGTATTTATGTCACACCTTAAGAGCCTCCAAGTGACTTTTACATCACTTTCATCGATCTCAAGCATTACAATTTTTTCAAAGCAGACGGCTCTTAACTTCATAAATGTTTATTGCAACATTCTCGATTCGCTTACTGCACAAGCTTACTTCTTGTAAAAGAAGATTGCCTCTTCTACTGAAGCAATATTGATATAATGCTCTACTGATTCACCTTCTTTATTACCTCTTCCTACTTCTGTAATGTGTAGTACATTATTCAGTCTTTTTCAACGTATCGCCTTTATTCCACCTCTTACAGATAATACCTCTATTTTGATATTTATAATAATACTCAATATTCTAGACGTCAACTTAAGGATGAGAGAAATGTATCTTCGACGCAATTATTCATTTCTCTGAGGGGAAAGTAAAAGCTGAGTTCGAAATATATCCCCAATATCGCGTGAGCTTTTCACGTAACGTGTTAAGTATACCTGACACTTTCAGCGTGAATTTCAATTTTCAACCTCTCCTTTTAAAGCTTTCAAACCTTAGCGAGCAGATGCTCCTGACATGCGGACAATATTTTTCAATAATATCGATTCGACCGAAGGTTTTGCTGCACCCTTAGTGGAGATATCTGTATGTATTTAGTTACTATAAAATTTTATTTTACTTGAAAGGTTACCACTTTCCGAGACATGCCTTTGTGACAGGTTGTCCAGAGCATCACCCTTTTATTCAATACGATATCTGATATTTATCTCTCCAAATAAAGGAGATAATCGCTCAGAATTTCGGAATAGACGAATCAGAATCAGGGTACCGATTTGGCAGACGATTTCAAATTCACGGTAATTTTCCAGTTTTCCCCGGTCATGTTTTTGCAAAACACAAAAATTTAGTTCAATTCGTGACGTTTATTCTAAACATCCTTTAAAAATAATAGATCAATATTACTTTTCACAAAAATTGAGAAATTTAAACTTACAATTGAAAAAATCAATTTGCGATAACCAAAAGAATGAATTTACAAAAAAAAATAGTTTTCAACCAAAGTGATGATTTTTCAAATAACATTATGAATCTTCAACTGGAACAGTTTGAATTGTAAACCAAGAAGATGGATTTTCAACTCAATGGTAAATATTTAATTAAAGCACTTCAACTTTTAACAATGAAGGTGAATATTGAAACAAGGAGAATTATTCTTAAATCAAAAGATTATTTTGTACCAAAAAATACAATGTTTTAATCAAATAGTTGATTTTGAACTGAAAAAATAATTGCTTTCAACCGAAAATAGAACAGTATAATATTTAGTTTGAAAACACAATTTAATACCAAGCATAAGAGTTTTTAACTAAAACCAAGAATCATGAACTAAAAGAGTTAAATTCTCAAACAGATGAATTAATTTTCAATAAGAAAGAATAATTATTGTAAACCAAAATTTGAAAACTCAAATTTCGAATTTAACCAAACAAATAAATTTTCAACTACAACTATGGAATTTCCAATTGGAATATGTTAAATTTTCAGTTGAAAAAAATTACTTACAACAAAAAAAAATCAGCTCGTAAAAAAACTAACTTTCATACAAATCGATTTTTAAGCGAAATGATGAAACTTCGAATAAAATTGTGAATTTTCAACTGTAGTTGTTGAATTTTTCAACAAAATGGTTGATTTTGAACTATAGAGATAATCATTTTCAACCAAAAATAGAAAAGTAACATTTTTGTCTTCAAAATTAATTTTGAACCAAACATAAGAATATTCAACCAGATGAATTCTAGACTGATATGAAACATATTTAAATGTTTAACTTGAATTGTTAACCGCAAAGAAGAATTTTCAAACAAAGAAAGTAACTTCCTGAAAAAGATAATTTCATGCGAAAAATCCAATTTTTCAAAAAATATGTGAATTTTCAGCGAAATAATTGAATTTTCAATTCAAATGAGAACAGTAACATTCGTAGGAAAAGATAATTTTATACCAACAATCAATTTGCCAACAGAATATGTTAATTTTCAGTTGAAAAAAATTACTAATAACAAAAAAAAATTAGCTTGTAAAAAACTAACTTTCAAACAAATCTATTTCTAAGCAAAATTATGAAACATCAAATAAAATTATGAATGTTTAACTGTAGTAGTGAAACTTTTCAACAAAATGATTGAAATTCGACCTAAAGACATAATCGTTTTCAAATCGTAATAGAAAAGTAACATTTTTGGCTTAAAAATTAATTTTGAACCAAACGTGAGAGTATTTAACCAGATAAATTTTAGACTGACATGAAAAATATCCAAAAGTCAACTAGAATTGTTAACCGTAAAAAACAATTTAAAAAAAAAAAGAGTAACTTCCTAAGAAAAAGATGATTTCATGCCAAAAAATACAATTTTTCAAGAAATATGTGAACGTTCAGCGAAATAATTGAATTTTCAATTGAAATGAGAAAAGTAATATTCGTAGGAAGGGTAATTTTATGCCAAAAATAAATTTGTCAACAAAATATGTGAATTTTCAGCGAACTAATTGAATTTTCAATCCATAATGACAAATTTTCATCTAAAATGAAAGGATTCTGAAAAAGATCATTTTCCAAGAGAGAAATTAATTTTCAACCAAACTGATGAATTCTTAGGTAAAATGATGAATATTTAACTGGAATAAATTTTTTATGCGAAAAAAGTGAATTTTCAACCATAAAGAATCATTTTCTACGAAATAGGCGAATTTTCAACAAAGGAAATTAATTTTCAAAGAAATAGATTTATTTATAATTTCAAAAATCAATGTTCAACGGAATACTCGAATTTTCACCGCATGAAGATGAACTGATTTCACTGATGAACATCTTCAACTAGAGGTGAATTTCGAATTAAAATAACGCACATTCAACAAAAAAAAATTAAATTTCCTACATAAAAATTTAACTTTTAACCAAACAGTTGATTTTATAATTAAAAAAGGATGAATTCGCAATGAAAAATGTGACCACGTTTTCTATTATGATTCAAGAATATTTCTCATTCAAAATACTACTTCCAATCAAAAAACTGCTTGAAGTACTATCTTTATTTAGAATTATGGAAAGGGGACTTCCAAATTTTGATGAATTTTGAATTGAAAGAGCGATTTTCTCAATTTCCTCTCGTCTCAATTCGAATACAAATGATTTTGGAATGTTTCCGTTCCATGTAAAAGATTCCCTGTTCCAAGTGAAATTATATACACTTAAACTCCCTACCCTAAAATAAAAATTATAATTATTTTCTGAAATTCCCTGTCGTGATAAATACATTCTTTTCTTTAAAATCGAGAAAATAATTCTTCCTGTGTGCTATTATCAAGTTGATTATCAATTTTAGGTCAGCTTAAAAACCCTCACAAAGCAACATTAAGTATGAATATATTTAAAAATTGTCAGAATTAGTCTAAAGGAACGTTATATTCTTCACATCAAATGATAAGATCTCTTTCTAATTTATAAAGAGAAAGCGGTCATTTCTCGTATTTTCACGGTAAAATTTTGAATTGTCTAGGCTGAGTCAAGTAAATTCACGGTTTCCAAATGGAATTCCCGGTCATTTCCCGGTTTCCCGGTCTAGTCGCCACCCTGAGAATATATTCCAATTCATGAGAATTCATTAGAATGTATGTATTGTAGAGGAAAAAACAATGTTTGGAGTCAAGTTACTTTAATTATAATCCAACAGGCTTACAGTCATACATGCAGGTATAATTTCAATTTTCAATGCTAATTCCTCTAGGGCTGGCAAGATGCGACGCGAGCTTTAACCGTGCACGTAGATGCAAATTAACTTTGAGAAACAATCTTGCTGTTAACTCTCCGTATAATAGCAAAGGCATGGATACCCTTCCCCTCCCTTCCCCTTATTTCATATACTGTTGCACATTGCGAGATTGACTCGAAACTTACTCATAGTGTATAAACAATACCAATTTTCTGTGATCTAATTGACAAATAATAGATGTGGAACTGTTCCGAGGAAAATAGAGAAGGGCCTATACGCAGAAAAAAGGCCTTAATGTTATAGCAATCTTTTCTTGAAATAGTGACATTATACAGCTTTTAATGTGGAGCTAAGAGAATTTTTGAGCATGTTAGAAACTAGACTTTTTTGTGCACTACTCGTATGAAAGAAATCTGCAACTATATCAAATTTTGGCAGAATGTAACAAACATTCGGAGATGATATATGGGTAATTCTCCACAAACAGGACACTTTCGTGTCCAAGGGTTATATTACAAAAACTATTGGTTGTATTGGTGTGAAACTCTGTGGTGATCTTCATTTTAGTATCTTTTAACAAGTTCTACAGTGAGAGTTATATTAAATGATCATAACTCAGAGTAAACAAATATTATGTGCCCAAAAATGGCTTTGAGAGATGTCCACTCATGCCTGAAGCATATTTCGAAGTTATGTAGAAAATAAATAATGGAGTAATTTAGAAATGTAATTGACCATTGATTCTATATTTGTGAAAAAAAATTGATGAATAAAGGATAAAAGTATATACCAGAACGAGAGAAAATGAATTGCAAAAGGATTTTTCAAACCATACTTCTTTGAAACTCTAGGAAAACTTTTCGTGTTATTTTCCATCGACGTAACCTCCATCGACGTAACCTTACTTTCAGCTTGTCAGAGCGGCCCGACATTGAACTGCGCCTCTCCAAAGAACTTTTGCAGAAGTGATGAGAACGGAGTTTTTTTTAATGATTTTTTTTGAGTCATAAAAGCACCGAAATAAACAAAGAATATGATTTTTATCATTAAACTGGAAAGACGTTCTTCTTATTTGGGAACTGTTTGACTTTTCTTTCAATCCTGGATTTGTTTGACAGATTAGCAGAGGTTAGGTTTATATATACTCTAGTTTCATTTAGCTTTGAGGTGCATTAACGGTTGTTGTTACTGTACTAAAATCCAGAGAAATTATAAAGGTTTATCATTATACATGTTTTGCTGAAATCTTATTTATAAATCTGATTAAAAGTGTAAACTTAGAATTTTTTCGCAAATTGTGTTTTGTGAAAACTGTGAACATGGAAATGGTGTTCATTTATCAATTTAAGTAAATGTCAAAATATATATATCATTATATCTTTCATGGAAATGTTGTTTGTTTATAAATTTAAACGTTCTTCATTATGCATAATTATATTTTTAGTAGGAAAAATAACGTCGAAGTGGCCATAGGTATAAAGAAAAAACCAAATTCACTAGCAGAATTTTATAAGAAGAGGAAAGATTACAAAGAGAAGAGAAGCACTGAGGCAGCAAGAGAAAGACGTAAAAACAATGAGTCCAAACCCTTTCGAGAATGTAAATGAATGAATTAAATATGTATAATCAGGTAGTTATCATTTTTTATGAAAAATTATAAACTGGTAATGTTAAATTTTTGTTATTTAGGAAATATATGTTAACGCAAAATTAGCAACAATTGTATATTTTGTATCGAAGTTGGTTGTTACGACTGCAGAAAATTTATAATATCCAAAAGTTACTATTATTTTTTTATTATAAATATGTTAATATATTATTTTATCAAATTATGATATTTACAGAGAAAAAGATTTAATTTCTACGTTAAATTTCTAATGTCCAAGCTATAACCAAAGATTGATTTATTTTGTCTAAAAAAAATTAATGATAAGATAAAGCTCTTGACTTGAAATAAACATTCTCTAAGTATTACAGCTTTGATTAAAACAGTATATGTTATTAATTGTTTTCACTTGAAACACTTCCAGAATTTAATTGTTTGTTTAGTTTTCACTGTTTAAAAAAATTTTCATTTACAAACATTCCTTAGTTCAAACTGTTGCATGCTTGAAAAATGTTAAATTTCCAAATTAAAAATCCTACAATCTTTAATGTTTCGAGTTTCGAGCTTTCTAACAAACTTCTCGAATTTGAACTTGTACAGTGAAGTTCCTTCAAGGAAAAATTTTTCAAACAAGAAAAAGAAAGGAAAAGAGGAAAGTGTCTCAAGCCAGTAAGCTGTAAAATACAATTATCGACTTTTCGTGTCATTTTCATCAAATGAAAACTCAAATCGATTAATAAATCTAACATTTGACGCCCTAATACTGTTACAAGTTATAAAAGAGCAGGTATGAGCAACAAAAGTAACAAATAATTCGCTTTTTATAATAAAAAGTGCTGTAAAAGTGTTTCAGTTCAAAACCTGTAATAATCTATTTCATGTGCTCATAATATATTATAACACGTTACCGTTAAAATAACTTTTTTTAAGTATATAGTTCTAGAGTTCTCGTTTACCAAAATGAGTAATTTTAATCCTGACGCTGTTAAAGTAACGTTCTCTTCTCGGCTGCTATAAAGCGTAAATCAAAGTTTAATTTCCACGAGTATAATCTGTGAATCTCGAGGATGATTTACGCATGATACTTCCACAGGTGTAAAAGAATATTATATATTTCATGATATCGATACTTGAGGCGTAGGCACACAGGCTTGAAAAATGGTCATTCATTTTCACCGAACCATTGATAGATGGCGTTTTCTCCTTGGTTATCGTTTAAACATCAGGAATGAGTAGGGGTTGTACTTTGAAAAATTCACAGGCGGGTCGATGGTAAATGCGAACGACTAAGGTCGTATGATAACGAAAATGAGAAAACGTGTTTATTTAAGAATATCGTAGCTCGCAAAGCCTGCGGCAAAAGGCCTTGCGAGCTACAATTACAAGCTTTCAGAGAACTTGATACCTAGCAAAGAACGTTGTTGTTGCATCTCCGATTTTATTAGGTCTTTTCGAATAAGATCATGTTCTTATCTCAGAATCGTGAATATATAGTCTGACAAGTATTTACATAGCTTTACTCGAATATAAATGAAATCTAGGGAGGAGCGATTCCACTCCCTCGCTTATACAAGAGATCCTTTTATGAAGCATTCCCTGCTTCCTGATTGTAACGTGAATTCGGCATCATACAATTTCTAAAGGAAAATGCTCGAAACAGGTATGAATGCAAGAGTCTTGTTTTAGAGCTGAATGATGAAACCTCTAATTTACTCAACATGCATTTCACTTTTCAAGTTTATTCTTTAATCCATTACTTCCTTGAATTATCTACGCCCAGGCTGGCATTAAATTAACGTGTTTACCCAAGAGGGTGAACGGAAGAGGAGGGTTCAGCGCGATACGTCATGCGGTGCCAGCAAAGCGTCAGCATAGGATAATGTAAATCTATTACTCAACCCCATTCGTCTCATTACTGCAGCAAAGGATGGTCTGCTGTTGAGGCTTGACCCTTCTCTAACGTTAATCCTTTATCTTGTTTCTACAGTTTTCCTACAAGACGCTGACATTTCACCAAAGGAATTAAAACTTGAAAGACGAAACATTTGTGTAAATAGCAGTATTATAGTACAGTCAATCGGTCACAGAAAAGGCCGTTTTTGGAAAAAAATACCATAAAACTTTTTTTTCTTGCGGAAATCGCTAGAAGAGCATTCAAAAAGCTTAACCTGAGAAATTCGGGATCGTTCAGGGGCGGTTTTTTGAGAAAACTCAAAGTTTTTGGATTTGATGTATCTCAGAAATGGTAGATTTTTGGGAAAATTTGTAATAACAAAAATTTTGGGGGTAATGTTTTCTATAACTTTCCTTATTGGGTCGACATGCTGCGATGAAAAGTGCAATTAATCAAAAAACGCGAGAAAAGGATTTTTTTAGTACTCTAGCGCCATATATTAATTGCACTTTTCATCGTAGCATGTCGACTTTACAAGGAAAATTTTAGAAAATATTGCCCCCAACATTTTTTGTTCTTACAAATTTTCTCAAAAACCTTCCATTTCCGAGATATATCAAATCCGAAAACTTTTTGAGTTTTCTCAAAAATCCGCCCCTGAAGGAACTCGCATTTTTCAGGTAAAGATTTTTGAATGCTCTTCTAGCGATTTCCGCAAGAAAATGTTTTATAGTATTTTTTTCCACAAAATTTTACAGATTGTCTGTACCATTGACTGAAAGTAACATATTAAATTTTGTCGCAGAACGCAAATATTCATTTTAATTCATGACGTTCATTCTAAACATCATTTAACACAACAGTTCAAACATTGCAAAATTAATTATTTCTGTTGAAAAATATTGTAATTTTCTACAAGAAAATATCTTTTTCTTTTGAACTGCAACAGTTAAACTTACAATTGAAAGAAATGAATTTACAATAACAAAAAAATAACACCTTTCCAGCAAAATAGTTCATTTTTCAACCAATATGATGAATTTCCAAATAACATTATGAATCTTCAACTCGAACAGTTGTATTCCAAACCAAGAAGATGAATTCGCAATCAAATGATAAATATTTAACTGAAACACTTCAATTTTCAACCTTGAAGGTGTAGATTTGAACAAGAAGATTTATTTTCTAACGAAAAAATCGAGCAGAAGATTCAATTCAATAAAAAAAAATAGTTGAATTTCGAACTGAAAAAATAATGATTTTCAGCCGAAAATGGAACAGTTATATTTTTAGTTCAAAAAACCAATTTCAAAGCAAACTTGAGAGTGTTTGAGTAGAACAAGGAATCTTCAAATGAAAGAGTTAAATTTTCAAACAGATAAATTAAATTTTGCCAAAAAAGATAAATTGTGAGCCGAAATTTGAATACTTGAATGTTTGATTTGAAAAAAAATTGATATTTAACCAAAGAAATTAATTTTTTACTACAACTACGGAATTTCCAATTGAAAAAAGTTAAATTTTCAGATAAAAAAAAGTACTTATAACAGAAAGCACTAACTTTGAAACCAGAAAGACAAAATTTTGAACTGAAATGATGAAGCTTCAACTGGGATAGTTAAATATTCGAAAAAAAATTATTTTCAATCAAAAATACTATTATTCAACAAAATAATTGAATTTCGAACTCTAAAAATAATAAAAGTCAACTACAATGGAATGGTAATATTTTATCTTACACGGAAAAAAAGAATCGACAGAAAAGTCACGAACTTGTAGCTAGGTCTCGGATACAAGAAAAAATTATGAAATATTGAAACGTATCAAATTAAA
>WSXT02192265.1:0-19641 GCA_011762715.2 Neuroterus valhalla
AGTTAGAAGCTTTCTTCGGTCTTTGACAATATTTTATTTCTGTTCCCAATTTCCGGATAGAACCCGGTTTGGACCGGTTAGAAAATTTTCACAACCTATTTTCTGTTACCATTTCCCATGTAAGGACCAGTTAGGATCCAATTACATTCCGGATATTGGAATTGAGACCAATTAGGAACCGGTTAGAGACGGTTAGGAATCGAATGGGTTTCCACCCGGTACCTATCTGGTTTCTAAATGGTTTTTATCCGACATTTTAAGCAGGGTTCTTTACGCACGTTGTGTACTGGCAGAGCAGGTACGCTTCCAGTAAAACCGTGATGGTCCGAAACTGCCCTATCTTAATTCAAACAGGATGGTCAGACGATTTCCCTATGGATTTTTTCATCAAGAATACTTAACTCAAACTCTCTCCTAAATGTGAAGATTTTGGTCAATTTAAACGAGAAAATCAAACATTTTCAAGCCAAATAGGTTTTTCAGTAAATGGTCGTAGTCACAGTTAAAATTCCGAAAAACATCATCAATTTCACAAACAATGTAAGAAATTTACATCCTACTATTTCGCTGCAGAGAATAACGTTAAATTAATGTAAGCTTCCATAAAACGTCGCTTTAGGAAGATAAAATCTAGGATTCGAACATTTATTTAGAATTTCTCAACAATGTTCCTGAAAATGCTGAAATAAAGTTAAGAAATGTGTTATTATCCAGTTTTTATATTGAAATTTTAGAGAATCAACACGATAATATTATGAATAAGTTATAGCATGAAAAATGTTTAAATACAGAGCTTCATAGTTTAATTTGCAAAAGTGGTTCGAACGATTGAATATGAATGTACATAAAGACAAAATCCAATTCCCCCTTAACGAATGATTCGACATTTTTGTTTTTAGAAATATATAATCTTATTGTGCAGATTTTCGGTATCAACAATGAAGGACGAATGAAATACTTACTTAGGCTGCACATGTTCATAAACATCTGCTGTTTCGTGTAAAGAATTAATTGGTCACGATTTTTTCAAATAATAATTCAGGAACTAATATGAATTGCCTTTAACAAATATTCGGTCATTCGGTATAGTCGATTTTTGCGCGTCAATCAGGCGCAGTAAGAATATACGGGTCACGTGACCACCATTCAATTCGACGAAAAAGACACTTATAGGTTCATCTCGCCATCTTATGTGAAGGACGCGACCGTGACGTACCAAAACCGTTCAAAAAAGTATTTATTTAGTTTTTCCTGCGCTTCGAATGGTGTTCCGTATTTGAATACGACTGGTTAATTGTGAAAAAATCCTGTTTGGGGAATTATAAGATCGAATTTCGTGAGTATCTATCTTCTTCAAGTGATAGATGTAACATTTGAAAATCTCGAGTACGCTATTCTGAGGTTAAGGAATCATGACAATAAATTAATCTTCTTCTGAATTTCTAAAATTTGGGAATATATAATAATTGATTCATCTTATGGCATGTGCAAAGACGAAAGGCTGAGATTTTGTTAAATTTCACTATCTTCTGCAATTTTGTTTATAAGGCAGACCCCTGCAAAATCTGGAGAGTAAAGCAGTTTTATAGGTTAGAAACTTTAAGATTAGTGGATCATCCTGAAGTTGGAACGTCTTCAATTGGCTTGAGCGTCTCTATTGTGTGATATATTCAGATTCGCATGTGATTCTTGCTCTCCTCAATAAGACGAAACTATAATTTTTTCTGGATTTCCGAAAAAAAATCTTTGATTAATTTTCCATTAGCATAAGCTGTGTTAAAAATGCAGGATATCTCGGAAAAGGTTTTCACTGGTATGGAAAGTTCAGTCTGGTGAGTAATATGTATCGAATAAGTTGTCAGCTTCCTTATATTATATACGTTTTTTAATATATTTATGCATTTGTAAAAATAAAACCATGTAATAACAACTACAATTTGAGGCATGAATTGCCTTTCAGATTTGATAACTAAAATGGTTTGATTACTATCTCTGATATTTAAATATATTTTTTGTACTACTGATCGATAGAAACAAAATTAAATTAAATTAGAAATATTTTTTTCTCAATCCTACTATGCATCCTTGGTTAGAATCTATTGATGAACAAATTGTCATAATTTAATTCGGATGGTTTCATACTTATTTATATTGAAAAAGTTGCTTTCTTTCTCCCTATCAACTTCAGAAAATGATCTTGAAAAATAGATCTGACTATTCCATTCTCTCTCCTCTTCCTCTGTTACCTGTACACCTCTCTTGTATATGCAGTAAAGATTTTTTCTTATGCCTACAAACTCTACACAAATTCTCATTATCATTCATCCTGAATCTCACACTCTGCTGTCAAACCCCTTTTCGTATATCTCTTTCTCTTACTTCGGAGGTTCCACGTTACACATCCCTTCTTTGTCCAGAAACTCCCGTTCACATGCTAGTGCAATTTTTCTCCCATTCTTTCTTTCAGGCAACTCCAGCTAAGCCCTATGACTCAGCTCAGAAATCTCTCATACAGTCCTTCGGCACTCTTATATCCCTTCTAACCCCAAACCTCCACTCCATAACTTAACACTGACCATACGAGCACGTCAAACATCCACACCCTCATTCTTTAGTCGTCCTTGAACCATCTCTTCCCTATTCCTATAGATGGGGACCTTTCTGTTCCCAAAGACATGGGAAGGGATGTTATTTTCACAAGACCCTTACCGTTACGTTTTCTTAGATAAAAGTAGATTGAAATTGAGTAACAAAAAAAATTGAATTTTCTTTTTTTGGAGGGTGGAGGACCCCCTTAAGGAAGGTAAGACGAGGAAAGAGAGAATAAAGGATAGATTAAAAAATCAGAGGAAAGGGAAGATGGACCAAAAGGAGTACAGCAGACGGAAGCGAGAGTATAAGAGAATGGTACACGAGAAAAGAGAGAAGGAGGAACGAGGGGAAAAAAGGTATATAGATAAACGTTCATTCTTCAGCCGATTAGCCTTGAAAAATTGACTTGCTTACTCAACCATGTTTTACAAAAATTTTTTTTACGTCAAATACTTAACTCTAACATCCGTCCACACTTTATACACTACCATCCATCCATACCTTATAACTATGATCGCTCGCTCACTCGCTCCCATTGCCTTGCCTCTTTCGCTTCGCCTCGCACGCATTTTCCTACATTCCGCCAGCCTCGCATTGCCAAACTCTGCCTCCGCGGTTGCTACCAATTTCTTATCTTTTATGCCTTATTTTCTATAAGACAGAACCTGTTAGCACCCTTCATGCTTCCACATCTCATTCTTGCTATTATTTCCTGGCTTCCTTTCTCTTCTTCCTTAAACAAGTACTGCGCTCTCTCCATTGGCATAACCCACTCATATTTCTCATTATACCTTGACTCTCTTATCCTCTCCTCCCCTTCTTCCTTCTCTTTCTCCATGCCGTTCCTCTTAACCATCTCACACACCTTCCTTCCCTCCTTGTGACTTCTTCTCACTATATCATCATGCAGACCATTTTTCAGAAAATAATTTTCTCTCTCATCCTCCATCTTTCCATCCCCCCTCTTGTTCTCCTTCTCCCATCAATTCTTTCTTACCAGCCTACTTCCCCTCTCTTCCAAGAATTTTCCCTCATACTTGCATACCCGGCTACCTGTCAGGATCCCTAAACTCGTTCTCCCCGTCTCCCGCCTAACGATATAAATTCTGTCCAACCCCTGTGTCCATTTGATGTACCTCTCATGTACACTATTGACCTCCTCACTTTCCTTCCAGCCCCACAACTCTACTCCATACAGTAGCACACTCATCACAAGCGAGTCCAACAGCTTCATCCTCCTTTCAAACTCATCTGCAAACAATCTCTTTCCCAATCCCCACACCTGCCTCATCACAATATTTGCCCTCCTTACTCTCTCTTCTATATGACTATTTACTTCCCCATTCCTCCTGAATAGGAAGCCTTGATACACAAAATCTTTCACCTTCTGCAAGGGAGAAGTGAACAAGGCAATAGAAAAACTGAAAAGAAATGAAGCGGGAGCGATGTAGAGAGTCTATAACAAAGTCTGGAGAGGGAAAGGATGGCCCCCAGAATTCAGGACGGGATCAATGATTCCGGCATTAAATTTAGGAGAAGGCAAGAGGTTGATGGAATAGAGAGGTATCGCACTCAGGGTGGATGTGTAATGAATTCTATGCCTAAGTGTTCGGAAATAGGTTAGAGAGTGGGGTAGAAGAAAAGGGTAGTATCCCACACAAACATACAGGACTAAGGAAAGGAATAGGAACAAATGAAAAAATTCATATTCTAAACTGTCTGGTGAATGGGCATTTTGAGCAGAAGATTAGAACTAGTGAGTGCAAGCTATGGAAGAAATTGGAGTAGATAAGAGGCTGATTGAAAGAGGAAAAAGATAAATTTGTAGAAATGGGGTTCAAAGTCAGGATAGAAAATAAGAAATGAGGGGAATTTTGTGCGGAGAAAAGACTCAGGCACGGTAACTCCCTTGGCATGCGGTTGTTTAGTATAATACTAGAAGACCTTAAGGAAAAGCTAGAAGAAGGAGATAGATGAGATGCGATATCATCATTAGCCTTCGGGTCATTAGGCTTCACTCTTATGAATACGCGGGTGATATTGTACTATTGGCGAAGGACAAAAGAGGGTCGAATTGGTTCTTGTGGGGGTTCAGAAATTACGTGGAAAAGAAAGTTCTAACAGTAAATGTGAGTGAGACTAAGATAATGGGCTTCATGAATAGAAGGAGTAGAGAAGATTTCGAGTTTAAGTTTAATTATAGACCAGGCTTGGAGAATAGGAAAAAGGAAGTTCAAGGACGATCAGAGAATCAAAATTTCTATTTACGATGTACTAGGATGAGCAGTCTTGTGCTAAGGAGTAGAGATTTAGGAGTAAATGGAGAAAAAAAGGGGAAAGTCTTCAAGAAAGACTTTTATGATGAGTAATGAGAGTTGATTGGACTTGTCTAGAATACGTGCTTAGAGAAGAAATGTGTAGTCGAAGAATGGTGCTTCAGCAGTTGGAGTATGCATAATAATGGAACCATAGAACAACAGGTAGTATGAGATGGTTAGGCGGGTAGGAGAACCAGAATATACGTCTGAGTTAAAAAGAAGAGCACGTGGAATAGAGTGTTGCGCTTCCATAAACCACGTGGTCCAATTTATGCTACTTTTTGACTCCCCTCTCCCGGCATGCGGTCTACCGTGAAATTATGGTCGACAGTATGGTCGAAACGTCGCAAGCTTGTTTATATTTTAATAAACAATTTGATTAGGATTATCCCTAGTTCTTCCTTATTACACTGCAACCTCAATCTCATTCCCCCCGAACTCGCACCTTGTTCGAAATGCGCTCGTGGACGAGATGGTAGGGAGAGGAAGTTTGAGAGTGGCGCTCTCCTTGCTCCATCCTCCGCTAGCGCCGTGCATTAAATGTGGGCAGTAGTACCCTAGCATAGATTTTCGCAAGTGCGCTTCAGTTAGCGTCGATTATTCGCGTGTATTCAGACCCGACTGTTTACATTTCAGCTCACTCGAACTCGTTCCAAGGCCGCCGATACCCAATCCCGAAACAAGAATGAGATTGAGGTTGCAGTGAATTTTGAAAAAGTATGATCGTAAGGCCGAAAAAATTGGAGCTTCAAGTTTTTATCAAAGTTTTATTGAAGGAGTCGATCAAAGGAAGGTTGTTACTATTTAATTGGAGTTATTTTTTTGTAATGACAGCATTTCGACACTTGAATTTCGTTACACTTCTCCTTCGCAATTTGCTCCCGAAGGTCTACTTTATGCAATTTCAATTTAAAATGAACACCATTTAGATAATTTCATTCATCTCAAGAAACGAATTTTTCATTGTAATAAAAAAAATCTGCCATTTTCGTTCAAAGATTACACGGAGGGAAGTGTCTACGTAAAAATTACGGTGACTGTCCCGTAAAGTGTGGACATCTAAATCGTACTTGTCATTTGTACGTAGAACTTCGTCAATAATTATGAGAATGTCCCAGCAATTTTTACGTGACGAACAGTAATTTTTGTGCGCATGAATATTTACCAAGAAAATTTCGTAGTTATTGCGTGGATCTCTCTGTAATTTTTACGGAGTGTCCTGTAATTTTTACGCGTACACTTGAAGTTGAATGTTCGATTGTCACGTGGTCGGTGACTTATTGACTGCATGAAAAACAAAGAATGTTTCCCAACCGGGAATCGATTTCCCTTTCAGCATTACATCTCTAAGTAAATACATGATGAAACCAGATGTAATTATTAAAGTAGCGTCGGTGGTGTGTATTTTGTTGAATGGTGTAGTAGATTTGTATTTGAATTCCATACGCGATGCGACTTTCTCAAATCTATTCTGTAAACATAACCTCTTGCATGCACTGATCATTTTTCTTCTTATATATTTACAGAGTGTCAAAATGTTAATGGGTTAACGTAACCTTTAATTTTGTTTGCGTGCATGTGTGATTGAAAATTTTACGGTGCTGTCCCGTAAAATTTACTAGGCCTAACTGTACTTTTCACAAGCAACCCATTCATGTCCCAACATTACGGTGCGTCACGGTAATTTTTACAGGTACCATCTCCGCAATTTTTACTAGAAACTTCTCTCCGTGTAGTAAAGATCAGTTAGAGTTTAAGTTTGCTGTAAAGTCTTCGGGTTTTCTCTTAGTAACTTGTAAATCAAAATACCAAGCAGTATCGCGGAGTGCCACTCAATATTTCATGCCTATTCACCCTCCGCTTCTCAGCTCTCTTTTTCACCTTCGAAAGCGCGAATCAAATATGCGAGAACCATTACGCGAGGGACCCTTTCAGACTTTCACAGCACTGCGGAAGAGATTTTTCTCTTGACATAAGGTCCTATAACTTTCAGTTTTTCATTAGGAAATTCTTATGACCATCAATCTTTTTGAAATGATTCGAAGTGTCAAACGTTTTGTTTTGGGCTGACTTCTTGGACTTATGGGGAAGACAATGTAAGTCAGCCCTGTATTGCACGCTTAGAAACCTAATTGACACAGAATGAATAATATGCCAAATTTTCAATATTTGTTAATAATCAGCACGTAATCAAACATAAAACAATCTTGATTTTTTGTCAGTTAAACGGGGAACAGGAAAAGAGGAATGATCACAGTCGCGGATGTGAATTAGAGACAAATTTTAACAATTTCTAGACTGATCTCATTCTTCACAACCTCAATTTTCAAACATTAACAAAAACAAGAAAATTTTTCATAGCTCTAAGAATATTTCCAATCATTCCAATTTGGTACAGTAATCCAGATTGTTAGATCTTCAACCTTTTTGGGATAATAATAATCAATCAAAGAGAATGGAATTTTTTCGGAAATGATAAAGCATGAACATATATTTAATTCTTCGAATTTCTGATGCTTGCAATTTAGAAATACCTGCGATGACGCCAATTTTGATTGTTTGTTGTATTCTGATCCATTCTTCTGATACTATTTTTATTATTTAAATGTACATAGTTTCTAAAAAATTATGTCTATGAAACCCTTCTTTACCGAGTAAGTCTAACACCCGTAGCTAGATTTTTGAGGGGAGCACTCGCGCGTGCTGAGATGTTTGGTCAAGGGAGAGAAATCCTGCAGAAAACCTGTCCCGAGTGGAGCTAGTTCTAGACATCTAAGTTTTGAAGCATACGTTATTATTAAGCATGTATGTTTGACTGTCCAAATCTAACCTCAGGGTCACTGTCTACTGACGTCACACAGTGTTTAAAGATCCCAAAAAAACTGGCCAAAACTTCAAAATCCGAAGTTCACCGGCTGAGGTAGATGTTCATTTAAATTTCATTACGGGGTGCTGGAGCACTATTTTGTAAAAGGGCAGGTCACTATATTCAAAACTGTCCTTGTGGCGAGCAGTTCTGTGAGTTTGGGCCAGAAACAGATGAGGTGTCATGGAGGATATTTCTGAAGTCACGGTAAATTGTTGCTTGCTTCCAGACTTGCATTTTGCCTGCGAGTGCGCGCGTCGGGATTTTCCGTTCTGATCGCCAAAAATTATAAACTTTTTGATTTCTCCAAAAAAAGCTGCCCCGAGCTGCACCCGTAGAAATAAATACGCTTTTTCCACAACCGCGTGGAAGTGTTTCCCCGCGGTATAGCCCACCGATCCATGATTATCTACGCGCCGCGTGCCATGCCCATAAAATACTCATTCGAAATTAATGAAAGTAATCCATTCAGCGACGTTCGAATATATCATTGGGAACGTTTGAAATCTGCTGGACACAACACATAAGGTGTCCAAATTGAATTTTATCATTTCATGAATTGAGAGTATTTATCAGTTAAAGTATTCAATTTTCTCATCAAAAAATATAACGAATAAACGAATTATAAAAAACTATAAATACATGAACAATAAATGTATAAAACAGTGATAAATGTAACGAAATCATTTTGAAGAAAAGAGCCTCCAGAATAAAAACTTCAGATTTTTGGCGTAAAAAGTTTATAAACTGTGAAATAAGGCAATATACATTTTTCACTCTGTTATTGACAGGATTCAAGACGTTGGTCGTGAAATAGAAACGTCTCCGAATTTTGGAATATGTGGAATCCTTCAAGGACCGGAATCTTGGATATGAAATCACGAATTTAGAGACCATTTCACCATTTACCAACCCTCGCGAGAGGCTTTGGGAATGGGTCTTCTGAGCCTAAAATGTACGCCATTTTTAGTCCAGCATTTTTAATTTTGAAACAGAGCAATCATTTTTGAAATCAGCGACCCAGAAAACCCTTTGCGTCATAAATATTAACTTTTCAAGTTTTGGCCACGAATTTGGGATCTTGAACCACTGTGAGTCGGTACAAATTAAAGTGCGTCAATTATTTATTTGACTAAATTTTTAATTTGTGGCGCTTATCTCTGATTTCGATGAAGTTGCTCTTCGACCAATGTTTAGTAGATGTGCCCACACGTTGCAAATTGAATACTGGACGTAAATCCTCTGCATGTTCAGCATTCATTGGCTCCATCACTCCGGTTTCGGTACTTTGTACAACTGGTTGGCCTCGAGGGTTGAAGATCAGACCAATTATATCATCTTCTATCCATCCAAGAATAAAATGGTCTTTAGCGATAACATTTATTGCAGCTTCGACCGGAACAAATCCACCTTCCTCTCTCCTAATGTGGACAAAAGGCACGTCTCTTGGTTCAACTACAAATGCCCTAAGACCATCTAATCCTTTCAGAGGATGTGGGTTGATCTCTCGTACAGCAGAGTAAACTGAAACATCAGGGAAAGGGTTTTTCAAATCAATAAATGCGTTTTTTTTACAATTGAGGATATGCTTACAGGAAATGAAAATTTGATTATTTGAAGGACAAACATCATTTTTGATACTTTGCATCTGTGTTTTTCCTATTTTTGAGTCCAAGAAGGTTTGCCATGAGAAAAGTTTACGCTCAGTCGGCTGAGGTGAGGAAAAGAAGAATTAATCCGATGTCTCGTCTTAACATTGAGACGCAACAACCATTATCGTCTTCAAGTCCTAAACCTAGAGTCATAAGCTAGAAAAAAATAAGGATATTTTTGGAATTGGAAAGGAAACTCAAAGCCCTAAATATAACAAGATAAACGCCAATTTCCTGAAAATCAAAACCTTTGTTCATTGATATGTCTGTCTCTTTAGTGATTTCTGCAACAAGTTCTCAGCAATTTTTGGATATATTTACACTTATTTAGGTATTTCCGAGAATGTCCTCATTAACTTTATTCTCATTACTGACGGATGCTCTTTTTAAATTGTTCTTCTAAAAATCTTTAAACACTGCATGTCCTTGGTTATTACTTCAAATATCTGCCCCGTGTGTTGTTGCTGGTCTCCCATCGGGCGCCTCCCCAGGTTGCGGATGGGGGGATGCTTCCCAGATATGGGTGGTACCGGGGAAATCAAATACCTGGGGTGGACAAAAACCAGATAGGAGAAGAAACTCCGAACGAAAAATCACACATGAGTAGGTTTCTCAAAAACAGAATACCCCAAGGGAGTAAAATTCTCCCCAATTGTTCCAATAGGGTGAAAAACCTAGTGGCCAGTGACGGCCTCACGGATTTTGGGGAAGGTAAGAGAAACGTTTTGAAGCTGGATAACCGAAGAGGAGCGTCAGTGAAGGAATGTTCGGTGGGAAAATCGATTTCACGAAAATGGAAAAAAGTTTCTCGGAAAAAACGACCTACGCACGCGCAAACCTTGATGTGTTAGAGCTTTGGCTCCAGGAAGGGATGTGGGCGATGGAAGAATTGCAAGAAGTGATAAAAGAGATGGGAAACTTTTGCAAAACAAAAACCCACATATTCCTTCCTATGAAGGAGCCACGAAACTGCGGGAAAAAAGCTCTTCACGATGGAATTTAAATTTGGGAACTGGCCGGACTACGCAAACTAGGCTGCCACGGAACTGGGTGTAATAGCAACCACGAAGCTTCAGGAGGCTCAGAAAGCTGGCAAGAAGAAAAAGGGGAAAAGTGTGGGGACGCAAACGGAAGAAGACGCCGGGAGATACCTCGCCCCTTCCAAAGGGAAGAGGCAGGGGTAAGCTACCGTGAATCCTCAAGAATCAATCGCAAAGAGGCCAGCACTTAAGGAGGCGAGGACGCGAGAGCAGATGCCTGTACCTGTGGCATCGAGCTCCATGAGGGAGGCTCCAACGAACACTCAGAAAAAGGTGATAAAGAAGAAGGAGGTCCATGAGCAAGCTCGTCCGAAGGCTGTTCTCATCAAGCTGTCCAAGGGCTCAAGCTACGCCAAGGTTCTCCGCAACCTCAACAGGACGGTGGAACTAGACGCCGTTGGTGTCAGAATCGAAGACGTCTGAATATTGCGGCACGGAGATGTCCTCTTCGAGGAAGGAAGCGAGGCAGGGGGCAGAGCGAAACTGTCTGCTGCCATCAAAGGAAGCAGTTGGTGAAGGGGACGATGAAGGTAATTTCAACGACAAAGGCCTTTAGGGGTAACCTGAAGGCCTTTGTCGAAATAGATGAAGATCCGTCCGGAAGGCTTCCGCATACAGGACACCTAAAAGTTGGATAGGTCTCCTGTCGTGTCTGGAGGAAGGTTGAAGCGACCCAGTGCTACCGCTGTCATGGCTATGGCCATATGGCAGTGGGCTGCACCGGTCCAGACAGGAAGACGTGCTGCTAAAGGTGCGACAAAGAGGGACACAGGTCTGCGTATTGCGAAAGTACTCCGCACTGTAACCTTTGCGCCGCGGAAGGCGAAAAATTCATTTACAAACCGAAGAGCGTAATGACTGCTTTCACTGCTAGACGCAGACTGGTTCGGAGTTAGACAGATGCATCATAGGAATTCAGCGATTAAAAGGATAGTTTCGCCACGATATATAGGGAGTAGGGGCGCTGTTGATGTCAAGCAGCTTTGTGTACCGCAATTGACGCAGTTGTGAGTCTGTATTATCATCAAACGAGATGTTGTGCTTCACATTACCATCTGTAAAGCAGATGTCGATTACACGCCCTTGATTCGTCCTCAGCGGAAGTCTGAAAATCAGGGCGGTTAACCAGAGAGGAATTGGAAACGCAATAGAGACAAAAAGCTATCTACGGCAAGCACCCTAAAGCCTATAATCAATATAGAGCAGATGAAGAGGCATCTAATATTTGCCTGAAAAAGTGCGTCCTGTTTCCGGAAATTTAGGGATTCCTGATAGCAAAGCATATTCTATGTCAAGACGTTGCTGACAGGTGCCGATCATGTGAAGATACCAACGAATCCATCGAGCACATAATTGATTGCTGTCGCATAATTGCTCAGAGAGAGTTCGTGAATAGACAAAATGATGAAGCGGGAATCGTAAATCAACAACTTGCTCGAAACCAAGGACTCTTAAGAAAATTGATACTTTTCTACAAATACATTCCAGTTCATGTTCATGAATACAAAGATTACATCTTTTACTTAGCTGCCACTATTCAGACGGATCATTATATCCAAGAAAATTGACCCAACATCGTGGTACATGAAAAAGTTAGCAGGAAAGTTTCTATTATTAACATTCCTTATCCACTTTACCGAAATTTCCAGGCAACCAGTACCATCAAAATTCATGAGTTTAGTGAGGTGAGGCATAATATGACGACGGTATGGAGGAATTAGAGACATGCATCTATTCACCTTACAGTGATTTTGGCTACAGGTATAGTACACGCAAGACGCAATGAACGTCTCGAACATCGAAGAGTCAATAAGGTACTGCATTTCCTCGACCATCAGGAAGTTCGTGACTGAAACCTTGTGGAGTACCATTTTGTAGCTCTAAAAAAGCATCCATAGGTGAGGCAAGTTGCCTTCAATTTACTCTGATGCTGAATAATAACAACATCGTTACGAGACAAATTTTGTAGCACACCAATAACTTGATATTGCGCCTGCCAAAAAATCAGCGCAATTATTTCCGAACTTCGTATTTGAATCTTTAACACCTTGACTTCATCAGATACTTGATATTGTGCCTGTTGAAAAATCAGGCTGAATAATTTCGAAATTTGTATTTGAATTTTTCACATCTTGACCTCATCAGACACTTGATATTGTACCTGCCAAAAACTCAGCGCAATCAATTCCAAACTTCGTATTTGAATCTTGAACATCTTGAATTCATCAGACACTTGATATGGTGCCTGCCAAAAAATCAGCGCGAATAATTCCGATTTTTGTATTTGAATCTTGAACCCACAATCCCAAATGATCCCACAATATTTCAAAAGAAGCGGGGATAGGTATAATACAAGAGATTGAGTAAGGCCTCAGAATCTTGTCTGTTAATTCTTCTCAAAAGCGTTGGATGGTCGCTATTTCATTTGCCCATGTAAATTGATTTACTATTTTGATATTCAATGGAAAAATTAGCTTATTTTTCTGGAATGCTTGTGCCTTATCATTCTGTTTTTTTTTTCCTCAACCGCGAAAGCATAAGAGAATGTTTTCAAATGGACAAACAGATCGGAGAAACTTAAATGACACTCGTGATGCTACGGTATAAATTTTATATATATCATAAGAAAGTTGAGGATGTTGACATAAATTACCATGCAAACTTGTAAGAATACTTCGGACACTAAAATATAATAATATTTTATGACTATACGATATATTATTATTATACGTAATTTTGTATAAGCGGGACGCCCTCCCCCCGATAAGTTCCAGGTAATGAATGGGAACTAGGTGCGTTGAATTGTTGAATGTGTCAGTGATCTGAGGCCTCGAAAAACTAAATAATTTATATGCACCGGAGAAGGAGAAAAAGTTATGTGAGATGAGGAATATAGAGATTTAGCTCAAAATTTGTTTGGGAGTGAATATTGAATCGCATAAGCGCCAATACGTTTTTCGGGTAATAAATGGGAGGAGAAAATAGCATGTGAATTAGTATGAATGTGTATATTTTAGATAATTATAGGTTAGAATGAGAGTGTCAATCATCAAACTCCCTTCTATAGATTGCTACGCTCCAAATGACGGTGACAGTAGAGATGTAGAAGATTTCTTCTGTGAATCGTAAAATGATACTCTAGCCCATTGCGATTTAGGAGGAAGGATTATACTATCCTGAATAATGAATGGCTGAGTTGCTGCATGACCCAAAGATACGGACAGAGTAATTGGTCTTGTTGGTCTGTAACATTCCAACAAAAATGTCCTATTGACGCTTATGCATTCCTGTTGAGGAAAATCAGTTTTATGCCAGGAATTAAAGTGTTCGCAAATGCATACACAACTGAGTTTATTTTACGCTGGAGGCACCGATTTCAAACATGTTTCCATTGTCAATTTCAGAAATTGAATGCTTCCTATTGGAACTAGTTTTGAATTTGCGGTTTCTAGCTTTCTCAAACCGATACATTCTTTCCAGAACAATCCTTTCAACAATCGAGAACTATTGCATACGTGAATCGGTAACAAATTTCCGAATTTTCTTGTTTTCACTGTTCGATAGTTGTCAGCCTGTTTATATGGAATAGGGCAAACAAGTTTTATGCAAATTTTTTGGATGGGAATCTGCGAGTCTTTTTTAGATTCCCTACAGTAGAGCAGTTGAAGTTTCAAATTCTGCCTTTGGAACAATACTTTCGGACCTCTCGATTCAAATTTTGGATCGCATTAGCAAATTCCCGACGAGCGAGGCACATAAATTGCTATTTTTTGTGAAAAAAAAGGAAGTTGACGACATTCGTTGAGTAGACCTGACATTTAGAAAAAAAAAAACATTAACTATCAAATGAAAAAATTCAGAGAAAATATACTCTAGGAAAAAGAATATATATATATATTTGTGTGTGTGTGTGTGTGTGTGTGTGTGTGTCTCCATGCTTCAGATTTAGGTTTCCACTTTTCCTTTCTTATAAGGTTCATGAATTATACAATTCGAAAGCATGTTAAGTAATTAAATACTATATTGATTGAATGAGGATTCGCCTTATTTATGAAACAAATTGATTAAGGCTTCGTCTACGAATTTTCATATTCAAACTACACAATTGCCCTGTAAAACTATGAAGAATTTGTTCAAAAAAATTCGTATTCATACTGTTTCCAATTCGAAATACGACTTGTGTTCTTGGAAAGCCTCGGATTGAAGGGAAAGGGGGGGGGCATTTGATGATGATAAATAATCGCTGAGAATTGCTGAATTCGTTCCTGAAGATGATCGATAGATTGATTTTAACCTCGTTTTGGGGAAAATCATTTTCTTTGATTTTCGTGAAATGAGAATTTTTTTTTTAAAAAACCAAGTTTACTACATAAATTGTATCTTTCGAATTTCTTGCGGGAAAAATTCATGATACATTCTGGTACAGAAGAAGTGTTTCTTATATGAACAATTCTTAATATAGGATGAAAACAAAATGCGGTCAGAGTATAACAATAAAAATAATGCGGCACTATATATTTCTTAAATAATAAAATTAAATGCTTACCAATAGAATGAACGAGAAGCGCAGAAGCCAAGACCAAATCGATTGTGACCCTCATATTCTCAAGCTGAATAGAGGAGTGTCGAAAATATCTTTATCGCAGTGTAAGTCCAAAATTTTATGCAAGATATTTCAACATACATATTGTATTCGCTCCACGTATCGCACATAATATCTTAAGCATGTCTTCATGAGTTATGGGGCAACCTTGTGAATAAATGTGTGGCGCAACTGTATTTACACCTCAAAAACTCATAAGTCAATAAGCCCTAGTCGCAGAATACTAATCTTCTTATCCAATTATTTAAAACGAAGGTGTAAGCAAAGGCGACATAAATTAAAATTATATCCTCATACTTGTATTATAATTGTTATTCTTCCATACATGATGTGATGATGTGATGCGCTGGGTTATAAATTTACCTCGCGCTACGCGCTCGGCTTTTGTACCTCCCTACAGTTGTATATAAAAAGCTTGTGAAACTCAAAAGCGGAATGTCGACTACTTTTATTCAACGAGTGTGAATTCTCTTTTGCTAAAGCTTCTCCAGCTTTAAAGCATACATTTTTATCGCGTGACTCGTGCTGCGCACTCAAACAAAGTTTGTCCAAAGCGAAAGAGAAGTTTTGTTGCCTAATTTTTTTCACGTGTTCTGTAGTTTTTCTAGAAATTCAAATTTTTTATTTTATTCTCAACGATTGAAACAAAACCAACGCGTCTAGTAGGAAAAATTGTAACAAATTTACAAATATTTTTCGGATGAATAACTTTTCTCTGTCAATCTTCCGTGTTAGCCTTAGCCATTTTTTTATAGATTTTATTATTTCATTCTTATAGTTATTTTCCTGATTGAAATGAAAACTACATATCCTGTTGAGAGTTCATAACATATTTAAAGTTATTTTTCTGTGCCGCCAAAATTTTATTCTTCGATTTTTTAAGAAAACTCGAAGTGTTGTAAAAATAATCCTGTAGGGCTCTTAAAAAGGGACATTTGTTTCCTTTAGACTTTCTTTCATATCTTGCGTTGTTTGGCTGAAAATTCCCATTTACGATCATATTTTCGAATTTTGAAAATGCCGCAACTCTGACAATTTCCATCAAAAAAAATCATGAGGATAAATTGTTGTTCTGTCCACGTACTACAAGAAAGCGCACTTACAATTTCCGAGTCTTGGAAAAAAATCAACAAACTCGACTCGTCTTTTTGGCCCCTCAAAATGGGTGCCAAAGCACGATCGAATATGACTATTCTTTCAAAAGGTATCGAGTTCACAAATTTTTTTTCATTATTTTTTGTGCGATCAAAATTTGAATTTTCGATTTTTTGAGAAAATTCAAGAAATTCTATTCACAATCTTGTAGGGCTTCCAAGAAAAAAAAATCAATTCTCTTTGACTTTACTTTCAATATTGCGTTATTCGGCTATAAATTCTCATTTTTTTTTATTTTTGAATTTTGAAAATACCATAACCCTGCCAATTTTGTTTTTATTGAAATAAATTATAAGAATAAATTCTTTTACTTTTTATGTGATACTAAAAATTGTACTTACAATTTCTAATCTTGGAAGAAAAGTCCAAAAAAATTTTCAAAATTCTTCCCCCTTTTATTTTTCATCTAAAATAGCTGGCTGATGAACTCATCCTTTCTTTTGGACCAATCAACAAGTGTTTTAAAGTATTTTAAAACATTTTGTTGACTGTTTTTCCAAGACCCAAAATTTGTAAGTACAATTTCTTGTAGCATGTAAAGAGCGAAACAATTTATCTCAATCATTTTTCCGATAAAAACAAAATTGTTAGAGGTATGGTATTTTCAAAATTCAAGAATAGTTTTGAAAAAATTCAAAAATAATAAAAAATTTGTAAAGATTCCAAAAAATGGGAAAAATGTAGATTTCTGAATATTTTCAAATAAAATTTGATGTCTTTTAAAGTATTTTAAAAGACTCCGAGATAATAATTTTTTCTTAAGGTATTGAAAACTTGTTGATTTATCCTTCAATTTACGTCACCAAACTTTCAAGCGTGTACAGAGATATCCCAGTGGATGTAGAAAGGATCATTACGCGCTTCGCAAAGAGTGGAAATAGACGCCCAAACTTTTTTCTTTGAAAATAATCTTTTTATAGATTATGATTGACTTCGAAAATTTTTTGAAAAGTTCAAATTTGTTAATTAGTAATAATGCAATAGTACACAAGGCGTGGCTTGTAAAGATAAAAATATGTTTCCTATTCAAATGGTTTATAATTATATTTAGAACATTCATGATTAACATATTCACGTTATTCATAATGAAAATTCTAAGCGAAGAAACATCCTTAAAATTATTATTAACCTCTCCTTTGATAGTGGAAGGGGAAGGGTTATTATTGGGTGCCCCCCACCCCGAAGCCGTTCTCTGGATTCGTGCCTGTTTCGCACTCATGTTTTTCATTCTTGCTTCTCCGAAATCCTTTATCCTTCCCTCTTCGGCACCTTAAGGATGTATACTAGTTACAGTCAATCTCAAAATTCGATAATCTTCATAATGATCAATAAAATCCACCAAAATATATCTATGTTAAATGCTGCATAGTTGAATGGAGAGTTCTAAGTGTGCTTTAGGAAAAACATTCAGGTTGAAATTGTTTATTTTTCAGTAGGTATTTAGAGTTTTAGTTTTTGTTTTCTCGGTAGAGAAAACTACAATTCTTATCCAATCCTGATGGTCACCGCCTCATTAAATTTTTTGGAGGATTCTCCAGAATTCTATTTGGGTAGATTGTTTCAAATAATTTTATTCAGATTTCATAATTATTGTAATTGTGATGAACAAGGGAATTTCACATTCCAATCAACACTACCCAAATATAATTGTAGAGGATCTTTCCGAGAACTACATGAGGCCTTGAGCATTAGGATTAGATAAGAATTGTGACTTTTCCCTAACGATATAGAAAAAATTAGGACTGTGAATTACTCCTGATAAATAAACAATTTCAACCAGAATCATTTTTTTCCGAAGCACACTTATAAGCCTCCTTCAGAATACGCAGCAATTAGCAATAGATACATTATGGTAAATTACATGAATCATCAATCTCTTTACATATTATCCCCTCCTTCTTTACTCTCATGAAACCATCTCATACATGCTTCTATGTCACATTTTCTGGGAGCATTATTGAAATGAATGTTCTGTTTGTATTTCATAAAATGTTAGAAAATTGTCTACAAAATTTTCAGAAAACGTATCGAGACCAAAACATGAGGATCGATTCTGTTCCTCTTCTTTCATATATTCCACATTCTGTATCACTTTATAAATATCCTAAATTAGTAATATAATTTAAATAAGGCAATGTATCCCAGATGAAAAACAAAAACTTTTGAGAAATTAAGTTCGTAATTTGAACAATTTCGAGTAGTAAATAAGAGTAACAGCAATCAAGCTTCGATTTCACAATTCTGTTCATTCTACAATTTTTCGCATATAGCAATCTTTCAACTTCATACTTCATAAAATAAAAATACAAATTCAACCACTTGAGCAACCATGTTACTTTTTTCAATGCTCACTTATCCCGCCCCGTAGCCACTGTACAGTTGCTTATATAGCCTAACCTAAAAATTCTAAATAATTAGAAATTAGAAATCTGAAATTGATAGCCATATCAAGCAGATTTATGAACATAGAACTGATGTGGTTAGAATGTAATCAGAAAAATTGATGAATTCAGATTCATGAAGAAAAAATGTTTGTTAGTGAATAAACAATACCCTTATGTGATATGCTGATGAGCTAATGAGGAATAAAAATATCTTTCCAGATCATTTCATGCAATAAATTACCTGAGTGACCGGATCCTACGTCCCTTCTACTGCACGAGTGACACACTAAAAACTACCAGAAAAAAAAAAGAATCTTTTACTGAGGGGGTAGAGTTTTCAAACAGATAAATTAGGTTTTACTGAAAAACATGAATTGGCAACAAAAATTTGAATACTCATATTTGAAATTGAAAGAAATAGATGTTTAACTGATCAAATCGAATTTTCAGTGAAAAAAAATTGTCTTTGACAGGAAAAAACAATTTTCAACACACACAAAAAAAATTCCAAATAAATTATTACAATTTCCACACAAAATGATGAAGGAATAAATGAAATTATATGAATAATTAACTGAAGTAGTTGAATAGTAAAACAGAAAGACCAATTTTTTACTGAAATAATGAAGCTTTAACTAGAATAGTTCAATTTTTCACGGAAAAATAATTTTCAACTAAAAAATACAATTTTTCAACAAATTGATTCACATTGGATCTCTTAACGAAATAATTGAATTTTGAATTGAAAGAGACAAACTCTGAATCGAAACGCAAATATTTGTTCGTTGTAGAACAAATTAGGAAGTACCAGTCTGGAGAACCTGTGAGATTATCTCATATTAAGCTCGTCTCGTCTTATTATGGCAGAGTCGAAAAGTAAAATTCTACTTTTGTATATGGATACGTTTATTATTTTGTCCAACACCCGCGATCGAAATGCGACTTCGGAGGCTCGTCTCGAGTAGACGAAGTTGTCGATTTCTCCGTTCATGGCGTCACAGTGGTCGAAGTGAGTACTTTTCCCACTAGTG